>JAVIWB010006176.1:0-87606 GCA_031893035.1 Dermolepida albohirtum | reverse complement strand
AGACTGATACACCTGATAATAGTTACGTTTATATATATATATATATATATATATATATATATATATATATATATATATATATATATATACATATAAATTCTTGCATGTTATTAGATATGTGTTGAGTTGTCAAAGTAAATATGGTATAGGTCTGCTAAATTGCAACCGATAAAGGGGCAGCAGTGTAGAATATACGCCCTTCTATATAGCAAACTGTAATTCCAAATGTGTGTATAGTAGTAAAGTTTCAATATATTACATATTGAATAACCCTTTGTATTTGATGCTTTCAAACTGAACACAAAAGTATTCATTTGAATACCATGTCCATTTTACATATGCTGATATAGTAACGTTTGCATGCTCTTAGTAATTGAGATATGTACATTATATATATATATATATATATATACATATATATATATATATATATATATATATATATATATATATATATATATATATATATAGAACAGAAATATGTAATAATACTACATTTATAATAATAATAATATTGTAATATACTTTATTTTACTAACTCATACATTAAATGAAATAGTAACGTCAAGTATTCGTTTTACGTGTGTGTGCGTGTATGTATATATGTTGTATTCCTGGAATTGCATTTATATTTATGTCTGACACCAAGGCAGTTAGGTAAACTCCGGAACCTTTTCTTGTGTTCATTCGAGGACTTGAGAAATAGATGAATTAATTTACTTCTTGATTTAACGCTTACAGTGACTCATAGTGAAAATGATGCGGTGCTATAAAAATTATATATTGTCGAAATTATATAACAAGAAATCGTTTTTGAAAAAGAATTAAACACATTGCGGTTTTGTTATAAGAAAATTAAAAGATAATTCATTGAACACGACACAATTAATAACAAGAATTATGTTGAAAAGCTCATAAATCAGTCATAGTTAAAATGATGCATTTATTGAAATACATTATTGAACTAACATATTATTTCTTTAATATTTGCTAGTTTCCCTTTGCTTGGATAATTGCCTTTAATTTGCTTGGACAGATTCCACTCATTTTTTCGTATAATCTGGCATACTTTTTGCTAGTTTTCCAACAGAGCTTATTTTAGATCGTTTCCGTATGATATTTCGTGACTGCGAATCCCTATCTCTAACATGTGCCATAAATTTTTAATTATATTTATCTCTGGAGACTGGGATGGTGGTTTACAGACTTTTAGGCAGTTGTACAACAACTACTGTTTTACAACATATGAAGTGTGCTTCGGGTCGTTGTCTTGGTGGAATTGAAAATTGTTTTCAATTCCAAGTTTTTGGGCACTAACTTTCATGTTTTATTTTAATATGTCCAAATACATAAATTTATTTATAATTCCTTCAATGAAGTACAGATTTCTTACTCCTGCGGCAGAGACACAGCCCCATACCATTATATGACCACCTCCATGCTTAACACTAGGTTTCAAATTCTTCAAATTCATTTCTTCATTCGTTTTTCTCCACACTGTGATTTTGCCATCCGATCCAAAAGTATTATATTTGCTTTCGTCCGAAAATAAAACTGTTTTCCAAAAGTCGAAACCTTTGTTTTGATGTACTAAAGCAAATGGTAAACGAAGGTTTTTGTTTCTCTTACTAACAAATGGTTTTCTACGAGCTGTTCTACCGTACAAACCGGCATTTTGCAAAACTTTTCGAAACGTTTCCGAAGTAACTTTTTCACCAGAATACCTTTCCTACTTCAGATGACGACTTTGTGTGATTCTGTTTTGAAATTTATAGAATCCATCGCTCATTGTGTTCATTAAATATTTTTCTTGTACTTACTCTGCTTTTGTTCTTTATTCCGTTGTTTCGAACATAACGTTCGATGTGCTGAATGGTAGAAGGACTTTTATTTAAGATTTTGACTATTTCTCTTTGGCTTTTTTTATTTTTAAAATGAAGAAAAACAAGATTTCGCTCCTCTATTGTTGTATGTCGACTCATCTTACTTGAACTAATATTAATGCTAACGCTAACTGTCACTCGACTGGAATTTACACAAAAAATAAATTCATGCACTTTTCAAGAAATTTATAGAACTACCGGCATGTGCATTTTTCGCTGTATATTTGGTTGCCCAATTTTCACTGTGACATTGATTTATGAGCTTTTAGCATAGTTGTTATTAATTATCTTACTTGAACTAATATTAATGCTAACGCTAACTGTCACTCGACTGGAATTTACACAAAAAATAAATTCATGCACTTTTCAAGAAAGGGGAACTACCGGCATGTGCATTTTTCGCTGTATATTTGGTTGCCCAATTTTCACTGTGACATTGATTTATGAGCTTTTAGCATAGTTGTTATTAATTGTGTTGTGTTCAATGAATTGTCTTTTAATTTCGTTATAACAATATATAGTATTCTTGCAAAATCACAATGTGTTTAATTCCTGTTCAAAAACGATTTCTTGTTATATAATTTCAGCAATACGAGGTTAGTTTGACAAGTAGTGAAAATGGAAAAGAAAAACGAATTTTTTAAATACAAAATAATTTTTTTTTCAATATATTCTCCTAAAAGAGCAATACATTTATTTCAACGGTGCTTCAATGCTCTTATGCCATCTCTAAAATGCGATTCCGGAAGGCTTGCAAAATACTCATTTACGAAGATGATAAAATGTCTTTCCACCTAGTGCCGTTTTCAATTTTGGAAAAAGGTGGAAGTCGGAAGGGGGCTAGATTTGGCGAATAAGGCGCATGCGGTACTAACTGGAAATGCAACTCGTGGATTTTGGACATCGCAACTGTGCTGGTATGCGAGGGAGCGTTGCCTTGGTGAAACAGAATCTTTTTCTTTGCTATTCCTGGCCGTTTAGCACGAATCTCAACATTTAATTTTTGTAGAAGTTCTGCATAATATTATCCGTTTATAGTGGCACCCTCCTGAAGGTAATCAATGAGCAAAATGCCCTTTGAATCCCAAAAAATTGATGCCATCACCTTGTTTGCCGATAAAGTGGTTTTCGCTTTCTTTGGAGGTACAGAACCACGTTCTAACCATTGTTTCGACTGTTGTTTAGTTTCGGGTGTACTGTAGTGTATCCAAGTTTCATCGCAAGTAACAAATCGCCTACAAAAATCAACCGGATTCCGCTTATAAAGGTCCAAACACTCACTGGAAATGCTCAAACGAGTGAACTTTTGATCAGTCGTATGCAATCGCGGCACCCATCTTGTCGAAAGCTTGGAAAGGCCCAATTCTTTCGTTAAAATGTGGTGTACGCGTTCTGTTGAAATGTTTACCATGTCTGCTATCTCTTTCACTTTGAGTCGTCGATCTTGCGTAATAATATTATGGATTTTTATAATCATTTCCTTAAAAGTCACGATTTTGAGTGCTTCAGAGCGCGCTTCATCAACACAGCTTCTTCTACCACGTTTAAATTATTTACCCATCTACTTATTGTGGCGGATGATGGAGCAGATTCACCTAATCTTTCCCGTAACTCCTCATCTTTTATTTCGGTAGTGCTCATACCCTTAATTACGAAGTATTCTGCTTCTTCCATTTTAACAAAACGTCGCGTTGCTTCTTTTTCAATCAGCTGTCAAAAATAAACTAATCAACTGATTTATCTAAATATCGGAATGTAAACATATAAATAGGCAACCTAAATTACAGTGCATTTGTTTTACCAATTAGAGCGCTACCTATGTGTCATTCTCACTACTTGTCAAACTATCCTCGTATATAATTTTTATATCACTGCATCATTTTGACTCTGAGTCACTGCACGTATTTTCTTTATTTACGTCAGTTGCGATTGAATTCTTTTACAATTACCTTTATATTTACTCACTTTGCGATAGGATCATAGATTGAAAGATTTTATATATTTAATAGTAATATTTATTATATTAATTATAGAATTAACACTTCACTTAATAACAAAAAGGTTGATAGATTAATATTTATGATTGAAATATAGCGCGAACCGATAGCACTCCAATTGTGGAAATGTATACAGTATTTATACGTACTATTTTATGCTGACTAAGATATTTGTATAATACAATGAGTTCATTGTTTAACGAGGATTGTAACAATGTACATGTTTGAGTGCACTTCTGCATATATGTACATGTATTTTGAAACATAGTATAGTATGTTATATATTATATTTGTACAATAAAAACATACATGTAGCTATATAATTTAAAAGAAAACATTCGGACTAGATCATCAGCAAACACCTAAACAAAATGAACAATCGAGATCTTGTTTACCGTTGAGATATGACTTGGCGTATCTTTGAAATACGCTTTCGTAGTCTGCATTTATGTAATAGAAAGTATCTATGGGAATAATCTGATTAGCAGCTTCGCTGACGCCGGTAAATAAACTACTCTGTAAAGTTGGATGTATTAGGGGTTGCCTATGTGGCAGTCGGTTGTGATCCAAACTTCAATACGTTATTTTGATGCTTTGCATAGTAATTGGATCATAATATGCATTGTGTTTATTTACAGCCGGCTGCTCGCTAGCGCGGAAAAATTGGAAAATAGTGAACATAAATCGCACCTAGTTTAAATGGTGAAAAACGTATAGCCAATGTACGAGGACGCGTAGATATATTCTTAGTTTATAGCAGAAGGAAATAAAAATTTCAAATTTCGATCTCTACTTAACTGAAATACATTTATTACTAAGAAAACCGTGATTTTTCACTGAAAACTGAATCGCTACAGATTCTGTCACGTATTAATTGAAGGAATACAGTGTTTTTTCATTTCCTTTTCATATTGTAGATAGTAACGTCGAACAATACTCTCCAGTAATTGCTTTACCCTCACACAAAAAATCACTGCAATCCAACAGAAAACTCAAGCAAGACCTTTCGAGTTCTAAATTTTTAGGCCCAGAAAAATTGAAGTGTTATTATTCCGTCGAGTGCTGCTTTACTTCTGGATCGTTGATGATCAAATTTCATCCATGATAACAACACGGCTTAAATACTCGGCATCTTTCTCAAACCAAACCAAGCCCAGCTGAGCCCGACATCTGGAGATTCTGCTACGCTCTTCTACACGCTAGTGTAGAGAAAATTAACCATAAGTCTGTATTGCTCACTTGGTTACTTCTAGTCCTATAACTAGCTGCATAATTCGTTTCTATTCGAGAGATTTTTAAAGGACGTCACGGTATTGCGTGTCTAGAAGTCTATTTGCCAATTCGAAGCACATAAATTCTAACTACGTATTATTGGAAACCAAATGGTTAGAATACCAATGTGTCAATTTAATGTGGCAAAATAAGAGCTACTCTATATAAAAGGCGTCGTGAACATACTAATCTAATGTTATGTCTTGCATACAATTTCTTCCCTGAATACGTATTCAGTTGAGAGTGACATCGTACCAAACAACTGTACATTTGGCAGGACGAACACGAACTTTGTTCCTTCGGACAATTGCATATTTGGACGATAGAGAAAGGTGTTGTTTTTTGTTTCATCAGGTCTAGTTTCTTTTTTAACTTGGAGTGAGTTTTTTGATCAACAAGTGAATGAGAATGGAATGGGGTGTAAAAGAGAATGGCATAACAGTAATTGCTCCAAGTGTAAAATGGAAAAATTGAACATTTTTAAAACTCTCCGGCCGCTTGGGATTTGCAAAATGTTTGTGTATCAAACTGTCAGTCGATATGAGGAACACTCTAAAATAATTGACCTCTAAAGATCTGGACGATCTGGTGTTTAAAAATCAGAACGATCTGGTCAATAAGTAGGACAAACTAAAATGGTTATTCAATAGATAAGACAGAAACAAACACAGGTGAATCTTGTTCATGAATGAGAAAATATTTTTACAATTGAGGAGCATTTTTAGAAATGACAAGGCGTATACCAGAATCGCTTAAGAAGTTTCTCGTGTTACTATCAATGCTTATTGTGGCCACCATATGGTGTCAGCGATGTTTTGGTAAGGAATTTCCAATCAAGGTACGACATAACTCTATTTTTACGAAAAAGGCATGAAGATGTCTGTTAGAGTTTACTAAGGAGGCAGTTCTATAGAGAGCACTCCTAAATTCTTTGAGCCAGACAATCTTCGATAATGAACATTGGACATTTCAGCAAGATTCTGCTCCAGCTTGTAAAGCCAAAACCACACGGGATTAGTTAAAAAGAAAGGTGCCGGATGTAAATCTCCTGGACTATGATTTACTATTCATTCTAGAGACCAAAGCCTGTTCTAAATCCCATTCTAATTTGGAGTTGCTCAATCATACTTTAGAACAAGTAGCGGCTAAAATATCAGTGGATGTCATCCATTCCTTTGAAGACTTAACTAGCACAGGAGAAGATCATTTTGAATAAGGCCCACTTCTATTTTTAGATTATAGTATATTCTTGTATTTTGTGAAAAAAAAATAGAAAATAAAAGTTTTTCTTTGGGTATGCGACGTTTACGTGCAACAATTATAAGTTATTGATTAGGTACTATCTCCTTCTGGGCTGGAACCGTACTGAAACTCAGTGGCTCAGTTTCAGTGCGGCAGACAGTAGCAGTAGTTGAGCCCTGAAGATGTCCCATATGAGTGGGTACCAAACATCGGCTGTTATACCAGTGACGCGGTTCCAGATCGGAGGCCCAGAAGAAGATAGTATGGACCACGACTGCGGAAGTCTACGTACCAGATTATTGATTAGGTAATTTGAAATTTATGAAGGAAGCTTAAAAGTTATGATTGAAGCTTTTACGAATTGTCCCGGACCTTCGTGTTCAACTAAAAATTAAAAATTTTTCGTACGACTTCATAGTTCAGCACATTTCAGTAATTTAAAGATGATATTCGATTGTGTTTATCAAACGTGAAAAAAATGCGTGAGATTCCACCAAAACGACGTTGTATATAACTATAATTCATTCACATCTAGTAACCCATCAAATCTATTTTACAAATTAAAATTTCCAGACTTAAATTCTATTTCATTTATATTGCAATCGCCTTGTGTTATTCAAAAAATTGTAATTAAGCAAGTATATACGAGGATAGTTTGACAAGTAGTGAGAATGACACATGGTAAAACAAATGCACTGTAATTTAGATTGCCTATTTATATGGTTACAGTCCGATATTTAGATAAATCGGTTGATTAGTTTATTTTTGACAGCTGACTGAAAAAGAAGCAACACGTCGTTTTGTTAAAATGGAAAAAGCAGAGTATCGTGTGGTGATTAAATACTTCATAATTAAGGGTATGAAAGCTACCGAAATAAAAGATGAGTTACGGGAAACATTAGGTGAATCAGCTCCATCAGCCGCCACAATAAGTAGATGGGTAAATGAATTTAAACGTGGTACAACAAGCTGTGTTGATGAAGCGCGCTCTGGAGCACCCAAAATCGTGACTTCTAAGGAAATGATTACAAAAATCCATAATATTATTACGCAAGATCGACGACTCAAAGTGAGAGAGATAGCAGACATGGTAAACATTTCAACAGAACGCGTACACCACATTTTAACGAAAGAATTGGGAATTTCCAAGCTTTCGGCAAGATGGGTGCCGCGATTGCTGATCAAAAGTTTACTCGTTTGCGCATTTCCAATGAGTGTTTGGACCTTTATAAGTGGAATCCGGTTGATTTTTGTAGGCGATTTGTTACTTGCGATGAAACTTGGATACACTACAGTACACCCGAAACTAAACAACAGTCGAAACAATGGTTAGAACATGGTTCTGCACCTCCAAAGAAAGCGAAAACCACTTTATCAGCAAAAAGGTGATGGCATCAATTTTTTGGGATTCAAAGGGCATTTTGCTCATTTATTACCTTCAGAAAGGTGCCACAATAAACGGACAATATTATACAGAACTTCTGCAAAAATTAAATGTTGAGATTCGTGCTAAACGGCCAGGAATAGCAAAGAAAAAGATTCTGTTTCACCAAGACAACGCTCTCTCGCATACTAGCACAGTTGCGATGTCCAAAATCCAGGAGTTGTATTTCCAATTAGTACCGCATGCGCCTTATTCGCCGGATCTAGCCCCTTCCTACTTCCACGTTTTCCAAAATTGAAAACGGCACTAGGTGGAAAGAAATTTTCGTCTAACGACGTGCTTATCATCTTCGTAAATGAGTATTTTGCAAGCCCTCCGGAATCGCATTTTAGAGATGGCATAAGGGCATTGGAGCACCGTTGGAATAAATGTATTGCTCTTTTACGAGAATATATTGAAAAATAAAAATTATTTTGTATTTTAAAGATTCGTTTTTCTTTTCCATTCTCACTACTTGTCAAACTATCCTCGTAAGGACCAAATCGTGCGTTCACATTGCAAAATTTCTTTTAACTTAAATATCGCACAGTATTGCGCAAAATCACTGCACCATAGATAATACACGCTATAATATATATATATATATATATATATATATATATATATATATATATATATATATATATATATATATATATATATACATATATATATATATACATATATATATATATATATATATATATAAATTAAAATTAATTATTTCCAAATGGTTTATTTAAATTCTTCTTTTATATTTTTATACTATCCTTTCATCACACGGTCCACATGTGATCATAAAAAAGGGTATCTGTTAAACGAAATTCCCTAAGCCTTCCTACGATTTAGAGGGACGCAATCCTGAACTGAAGAATAAATGGTGCGAACTGAAAACGACCAGGGAAAAGATTCAGAACGGGAATATAGAAAATATGATACTCCACCACTCGACAAGTTAATAGATCTGTCACTGCTGTGAAATAAATGTTGCACTCACTGTTTCCAACGCTGGTCTTGGTTTCGTCATCATTTCCTCCTCCTATTCTTCTTTTTAGTGTTCTTTCTCATTTTCCTGCAGACCTGTATTGATATATTTTTTTAACCAGAGATAAATTTGAATAAAAAAGTGAAAAAAATATTGTCCGACACTTTAATTAAATAAAATCAAATAGAAATATGACACGTGTTTATTTGTTGGAAGTGAAAATTTAAATTAAGCAACTCAATATATTGTTATATAGCAATGTATATTAAGTTGCCTAATTATAAATTTCTGCTTGGCGGGAGCTGCAACCGAACACAACCTCTTGCCAGAGATAGATAATTAGCACTGCTTTTGACTGGTGCATTCAAGTCAAGCAGTGAATATCATTTATTTAGGCAGTTCTAAAGAAGAAGATGGTATAGACGTTCTGAGGCTTTTTTTTAAATCTACAAGCTGGTACAAATTGTTGTTGAATTATTAACAGATAGCGTTATAGTTCAGCCCGACTATTGTCTATTTTAAAACTAGCTGATTGGTTGTACCACAGAGACGAAGTGTGCAATAAACAGCGCATTTGAAAACTGAAACGCGTTTGAATATAGATCAAACGCGTTTCAGTTTTCGTCGATGCTTGTGTGTCTCTCGTTCAAATGGGTGTTTTTTAAGCTGCATGAGAACTATTGATATCGATAATTATGGTTTGACAGTTGATAATATCAAACCGAGTTGACATTTCTGTTTAGTAAGGTTTGGCAAGTCATCATGAATCGTTTAACGCCAGAACAACGCTTCCAAATTGTGGAAATTTACTTTGAAAAAAATAAATCTGTTCGCGAAGTTTATAGAACACTTCGTCCATTTTACGGTCAACATAATCGGCCTAGTGAGCTAGCAATTCGTGCAGTTATTGATCGTTCTCGCACTAATTTTACTCTTCTCGATTCAAAACAATCAACGAGATAAAGAAATGTGCGTATCAAAGAGAATATTGCTGCTGTAGCGCGAAGTATTGAAGAAGATGCCGAAATGTCGATTCCTCGTCGTTCTCAACTTGTTGGCCTTTGTCCTTCGACTACGTGGAAAATTTTACGTAAGGATCTTGGCTTACGTGCCTATAAAATACAGCTCGTTCAAGAATTGAAACCAAACGACCATCGTTTGCGTCGCATTTTTGCTGATTGGACTCATTTGAAACTGGCCGAAGATGAGCATTTTTATCAAAGAATTGTGTTTAGTGATGAAGCTCATTTCTGTGGTTAAATGGCTACGTCAATAAATAAAATTGCCGTATTTGGAGCGAAGACAATCCTCATGCCGTTAACGAATCACCATTACATCCATTAAAATTGACTGTTTGGTGCGGTTTACGCGCTGGCGGCATCATCGGTCCTTATTTCTTTCGAAATGAGGAAAGAGCTGCCGTTACGGTGAATGGCGAGTGCTATCGAGCAATGTTAACTGAATTTTCGTTTCCAAAAATTAATCACCTAAACATTGACGAGATTCAGTTTCAACAAAACGACGCAACTTACCATAGAGCGCGCTTAACAATCGATTTATTGCAAAATCAATTTGGTGACAACTTTATTTCCAGAAGTGGTCCTGTTCACTGGCCCCCTCGTTCGTGCGATTAACGCCTCTGAATTACTTTTTATGGGACTATGTTAAGTCATTGATTTATGCCGACAAATCAGCAACTCTTGAAGCACTGGAAGCCAATAGTCTAGCCACCATTGACGCCATACGACCAGATTTATTGGAGAAAGTAGTCAAAAATTTACTGGTCAAATGGACCTTGTAACTCGTAGCCGCGGCGGACATATGCTGAAAATCATACTTAAAAAATAAATGCCATAAAATTATCTACCAGATTATAATAAAAAAAATTTCATTCCGACAACATTTCTGTCTTGTATTATGATTTTAAGTTCTCAAGCTCTTAAAAAAACACCCGATATGTTCCTTCAAACATAAAAAAACAATAGTTGTCGAAAGACGTAAACAGATTACGAACATAGATGTGGAAAGGAGTTTTATTTACCTTTTTTGATTAATTGAGTCGACGTTCGTAATATAAAGAAAATATGGCGCTCATTACCTAGGAGTTATGCGGAAAATTTGATCGAAAGTGTGGGCAATCGCTGCGAGGCTTTTCTTAAAAATAGAAACTAAACGCCAAACTAAACCATGTTAACGTATTAGCAAACAAGATGTATTTTTTTAACAATATAATTATTTTTTCATTAGACTATTTGGTAGAAATATTAATCTGTGTTTCTTTATATATTTATTATTATCACTTATATATTTATTTTTAAACAGACTGTCCATGAAAATTATATTATTTTCTGCTACTCCATCGTTAATTAAATACACAGAAATTAATTAAAAATTTCTGCGCTGGAGAAGGACTCGAACCTCTATCTGCCGTTTTCTAGACGACTGCTTTACCAATTAAGCCACCAGGCAGTGTAACTTCGAGTCCTTTAACACGTCATAAATCGTATTATGGAACAGATCTAATATTTATTTGAAAAACCCGCAGTTCGGTTATGATATCGTAATTATATATAAATATATAAATTAGTTTCACGATGGGAAATTTAATGAAAATTATATTATTTTTTGCTACTCCATCGTTAATTAAATAGACAGAAATTAATTAAAAATTTCTGCGCTGGAGAAGGACTCGAAGACTGTCCATGTTTTAGAATTGTACAGTAATTCAATAGTTTAAATTTCTAATTTTGTATCTGCATGCATTCACTTTATTTGAGATGATTATTATTAAAGAAATAAGAAAAAGAAGCTATTGATTGTACATTTTACTGCAAATTCCCAAAGGTATATCCATGCAGAAGTGGAAAAATATTTCACTGCTGTCTGTTACTTTCAAGAGAAATACGTGGAACTATTCGCAAAGCTTCAAATTATTGGAATTGCTAGGATATTAATAGGGATTCTTAAGCATTCTCCTTTTTCGACTTCGTAAGTGAGGAATGAATTTACATTTTACAGATTTATAGCAAAATATATTAATACGACTCTCTTTCTCAATTCATTCTATTTTCCTCTTATCTCTCTTGCAGATTTATGGCTCGTTCCGGAATGTAGAAATTTATTCCTTTTCCTTCTGTTGATTTCTCTTTCCCCTGTTATATATATAATATATATTACAACCCCATTCCTGGCAAGATAAATGAACAATTTCTATGCAACGTTTATATATATGCAATCATGAAAATTTCTACCACTATATAAACATTGTTTTCTTTTATCGGATTTTTTTTATATTTCAACTATGTACGCATCATTTGTTTCTCAATAAATTCTTCATTAGTTTTTGCTAGGATTATGATTACCAATTTTACAAGTCAAGAAATTGAAAATGAACTAAACTATGGCATAAGCTTCGTAGTATCATTACATTTTTCAGTATTTTCCATCTACCACAGTCAGTGTACTTCTTTATTCGTACAAACCAGTTAACAAACCACTGTTTTCTCAGTGTTTTTTGTCTATGAAATCGTAGATATGGTCAACGTCGTAAAAAGGGCCTTCTCTCCATGCAAATTTTTGCCCTTTCAACTACAATTTTGCATAAGAAAAAGGTGTAAAATCTCATCGAGCTAAGTTGAGGGATATAGGAAGAATAATCTAATACTTTCGGACCTGAATCGTGCAAAAAGTCAGTGGTTTTGAAACACGAGGCGCTGGTACTTTATCGTGGTGGAACTACCACGAAACCTTTCTCAAATCTGAAATAGGTTTTGATACAAACAGCCCATGGTTTTTGCAATACGAGGCTCTGGCGTCTTATCGTGGTGAAACTGCCTTGAAACCTTTCTCAAATTTGAAATAGGTTTCGGTGCACAACTCTATGATGTCTTTTGTGTCTTTTGTTGCTTCTGTATCATATTTGCCACTAAATAACTTTTGAAAAAAAAACCATCACGATATACTTTATCGGCTGCCTTCGTTCTTTCTAATCCTGTTTATTGTCTTGCACCATTTTTTCGACTAATCTCCGTTTGACGTTAAAGTTTTTGAATTCTCACTTGCAATGTGATTAAGTCTTCGGTTTTTCTTGTCGCATCTTTAGAATTCCGACGTAGATGGATTAGTCTTCGCGACGATCCACGATCAGGTTCATCAAAAACGGCAGTCACTCAGGAAAACGTCGATGCTGTGCGCAAGATCATCAACGAAGATCGACGTGTGACATATCGCCATTATTTGGTATTTCAATGACCACAATTCAAAAAATTTTGCAAACTACCCCGAAAGACGCATCATCTTCCACCAAGACAAAACAAGTTCGCACATAGCACATAGCAAAACAATTGATTTTTTTAACGCAACAAAACGTCGAATTATGAGACCATCCTCCGTATAGTCCGTACCTAAGTGCCAACGATTTCTTTACCTTCCCGAAAATCAAAAATGGACTGCGTGCTCAAAGGTTCCAGTCGTCAGAAAGAGCAGTCATTGTCTTCAAAAATGCAATTGTAGTTGTACAAGCAAACGAGTTGAACAACTGCTTCCAGAGTTGGTTCGAGCGCATGCAAAAGTACATTAATCTTCGTGGACAATACTTTGAAAAACAATGAAGCCTTTAAAAGCTATTCACTATTTTATTCCTGTTTTATATGCAAAACTTAAAAGACAACCCAAATAACTTTTATCATTTCGTTCATGTTTTTTTTGATAAGATTTCCAATATCGTTTTGTTTCTGAATTTGTAATAGAATGGACTTTTTGTAATTTTTTCCATAAGTTTCCATCAAAAGCGAACTGAATAGATGCAGAGATGTTCAATTATCTCCAGTCAAATTGTTGTTTGGTGAAATGAAAAAGTAATTCATCAATCAAACAATTTTAAAAAGTTGTATAGAATTATTTGAGTGATAGTTAATTTTGTATATGAGTTTAGATATTTTTTTTTGTATGGCGTCTCGGGATCACAGCTCATTCGCCTCAATGCAATAAAAACCGCGATACAGTATTTCGATGTATTCCCTAACTTTTAAAATCAGACGTGATGAATTATTAGGCGTAAGACTGGGACACACGTTTCACATCCCGGTACCTATCGGGATGACTAACAGTTAACATACACATGCATTCGGCCATCGGTAAACGGGATAGAGCACACAGATAAATTTTGGGTGGGAAACTCATCACGTCCGATTTTCAAATCCTTATTTTCATTCATGAGAGCCTCAATAAATAAGTCATACAAATGTTTGTTATTACTGTGCATTAGGGTTACAATGCTTGTAGGTAGTTGCACTCCTTTTAATATTCATTTATATATAAGGTTTTCCAATAGGGATGATATGATTTTGAAGTGACATTTCGGCCATTTGTAATATGTCATGATCTGTCATTTGTTTTTCATTGTATTCAGTAGTGTTTACGATATCATCATGGAGAGATATACGCATGAACAACGTTTACAAATTATTCAGTTTTATTATCAAAATAGTCGGTCTCCAATTGCAACTTTTCATGCGCTTTTGCCATTTTATGGTCGTAATAATCGTCCAAGTGTGCTCGCTATTCGTCGAATTGTTAAAAATTTTGAGGTTAAATTTCCAAGACGTTCTCAACAATTGCGACTGTCTCAAACCACAACCTGGTGGATTTTGAGAAAGGATTTGGGTTTGCATCCCTATAAAATTGTTCACACTCAAGAACTGAAGCCATTGGACCACCGTAAACGTCGTGAATTTGCTGATTTTGCCTTGGAACAACTTGAAAACGATAACGATTTTTTTAAGAAAATCATCTTCTCTGATGAGGCTCACTTTCATCTGGATGGTGTGGTAAATAAACAATATTGTCGATTCTGGTGCGAAGAAAATCCGCAAATTATTTATGAGAAACCAATACATTCACCTAAATTGACAGTTTGGTGTGATTTTTGGTATGGTGGAATCATCGGTCCGTATTTCTTTCAAAATTAAGCTGGTAACACCGTTACTGTCAATGGAGAGCGGTATAGATTGATGATAACCAACTTTTTATGGCCGACATTGGAAGAAGTTGATCTTGACAACATTTGGTTCCAACAAGACGGGGCTACGTGCCACACAGCAAATGCAACAATAGAATTATTGCGAGAAAAGTTTGGAGATTCGATTATTTCAAGAAATTGTGATATTGAATGGCCTCCAAGAAGTTGTGATTTAACACCATTAGACTATTTCTTGTGGGGTTATTTGAAGTCATTGGTCTATCGAAATAAACCAGACTCTCTTCCAACTTTACAAGTCAATATTGAACGTGCCATTCATGACATTCCTGCAGAAGAAGTCGTGGAGGCCATTTGAATGACGTTTTATTTAGAACTTAATTGTATCGATGTTTTTTTTTAAAGAAATCATATCACTCTTATTGGAAAACCCTTTATAAATTCATCTATTATCTTTCTGTATATGGAACAGTTCAGCAAAATATGGTTAAGAGTGTAGATATTTTATAGAAAATAAAAAAAATTTTACACAATAACAAATGAAATGCAATTGTTCTGTTTATTCAAGAATTCTTTTATTAACACTTTATTTTTCATTCCAGGTGAGTCATTTTTGCTTCGAATACTTCTACCAGGTTCACCGTAAGTACCTTATGAAAAATTTAATTTTTACGACTAGATATGTTTATGTATAGATTCGCACTTTGCACATTACTGTATCATAATTTTAGCTTAAGTATATAAACACACCGGTTTTTATAATCAAGATATTTCACTTCTAAATCCTCTCTGTATTTTAACTGATTATATGTGCGTTTCTTGTAATGAAATTTTCCAAATTCCTCAATACAAATTTCGAAATGATACAAGTTCAGTTTCTATAAATAAATATCGATTCATTTGTTATTCAAATATCTGGAATTAGTAATATATTTATTAACTTCGAAAGAATAAGTGTTTGGAATTCAAAATTCGCGTGGGTTTCGATATTTATAGAAAGAAGAAGATATACGAGAACAATTCGAAAAGTTTTTTATGCACTTTAAAGGGTAGTACTAAGTGATCTCTAAGTTTGGTAGTAAAATATTTCTTTCTATGTAAAAAAATAAATCGTTTTTATTCCTGTAGATTACCCACACTTTAAATTTGAGTAATTTCAAAATTAAGTGCCATTTGAAGTTTGCTTCGTTATGGTTTGATTTTTGTATTTATAATTTACTTTTATAACTTGAATACAACTTTCGTCGTTGTATTCATAAATAGTGAAATGTAAATAATAAATATAACTAATAAATCAGTATAAGTGTGTGACCCGTGTAGTCTTGCCAAATCAAAATTGGTATTGCTAATTTGGGATAATATTTGTAGATCACTTTATATTTTATGATGCTTCGGCATATGGATAATTGGCATCTCGACGTTTCGATGACATCTTAAGCATCAATCTAAAACAGTTTCAGGGTGATGCTTCGCTACGAAGCAACTCCTGAAGATGATTGAGATGTCATCGAAACGTCCAGATGCCGATCCTTTCGAGAACTTCTGTCCAACATCGCGAAGAGCCCGAGAATCTAACATTACTCATACTTACAACCGCGAGAACTTTCGTATGAACATATATATATATATATATATATAGCAATATTTCTACAGTCTGGTTGTTTATGGCAAATCGAACGCCACTGTTTCTTTGTTCCTCCACGACTCTTCGTCAGTATCCTTTCTGTCCATGACTATGTGGATTCCTTGACCCTACGACTTCTTTGGGCTACCTCTTTTCCGTCTTTGGGCTTTGGAATTCATTGCCAAGCTTAAGTCGGTAATCTATCTTCAAGTTTTTTCACTGTAGTATCTGTAAGTGGTTCTTCTACATTCATCATTCTTTTTGAGATCTGGCAAAAGATAAGGGGAAAAGAATAAATAAAAGAGAATCTGCTGACTTCATTATTTATACTGCGAATTAAGAGAGGTTACGAGAATAGAAAAATACAGAAGTGAATGTAAATGTAATAAGAACAAAATGTGGAGCAACGATGCTGTTCGGCCTTTTCTGAAAGCGTGCAGGTAGCAGTAAATATGTTCACATCTATACATTAATAAGCTTAATAAGCCTGTATTACTGTGTATGTATTACTTTCAGCTCCCATTAACTCTTACACATGTTTACATTGTAGTTTATATTTAAAAAGCTCCGAGGTGTTTTAAAAATGGCCTTCGAAAAAAATTCCTAGACATTTTGTGCAATTATGATCTTTAATCAAATATTACATATAAATATCAAATTTGGATTTTAAAATGAAACCAATAATAATGAATGTATAGCAATCTTTTTACATCATTGACCGTCTATCGCTATTCGAACGCCACTGTTTCTTGTTCCTCCACGATTCTTCTTTAATGCCCCTTCTGTCCATAGCTATGTGAGTTCCTTAGTCTTGCAACTTCTTTAACCTACCTTTTTTCCTTCTTCTCTTTGAGATCCATTGTCAGTTTTGAGTCGGTCTATCTTCAGCCATTCGTCTCATATGGCCATATCAGGAGAGCTGTTTTTTCTCTATAGTATCTGCAAGTGTTTTCTCTACATTCATCATTTGTTTAATTCTGTCCATTCTTATGTGATCTTGTAATGTGAGCGTACAACTTTTCCGCCAATTGTTTTCTACTGCATTTATTTGGTTTTGCATATTTCTTTTTAAAGTCCATACTTTTGAGCCGTATGTAACTGTGTTCTTCGCTATTGTTTTGAATATGTGTTTTCTTGTTCTCTTCTGAATGTTTTTGTTCCATAATACTGAGTTTAACTGGTTCGTACTTGCTCTTCCTCTTCCCACTTCCCTTTCATCTTTTCCATCGTCGGTTAGGATAATTCCAAGATATTTATATTCCTTAGTGTTTTTAGTTATTTTACCATCAATGTCTGTATTTTCCTATGTATTCTAACACATGGATCAATAAGTCCCGAGACTAACCCATAGATGGCGCTCGTAGTAAACCAGTAACCACTTCTTTCTAGAGTACTAACCTTGCTTGAAACGTGTCAAAATTTTAAGTCGATCGGACCAGAAACAGCTTTATCGAGGTTGGAGTAAAGTCGTTTTGTAGTTTGTTTAAACAATGGAAAAACCGAGTTTCGTGTTCTGATAAAACATTGTTTTTTAATGGGTAAAAACACCACGCAAGCAAAACAATGGATTGAAAAATGTTACCCGGACTCTTGTCCATCAAAAGCAACGATTTGTCGGTGGTTTGCCGAGTTTAAACGTGGTCGTACCGACACAAATGACGCGGACCGCTCGGGTAGACCTGTGGAAGCCGTTACACAGGAAAATGTGAGTGAAGTGACAAAAATTATAATGAAAGATCGTAAAGTGAAGCTCCGTGAGATTGCTGAGATGACAAAGATATCATATGGAAGTGTATTTACTATCCTTCATGAAAAATTGAGCATGAAAAAGGTTTTTTCCAAGTGGGTGCCGCGATTGCTTTCGATGGAACAAAAACAGCAACGAGTCGATGATTCAGAAAGCTGTTTATCGCTATTTACTCGCAACAAAAAAGATTTCTTGCGTCGTTACGTGACCATGGACGAAACATGGATACATCACTACACTCCAGAGTCGAAGCGGCAGTCATCTGAGTGGCGCACAGCTGGCGAAAGCCGTCCGAAACGTCCGAAAACGCAGCAGTCAGCTGGCAAAGTCCTGGCGTCAGTTTTTTGGGATACACATGGCGTGATTTTCATTGACTACCTCGAAAAAGGTAAATCGATCAACAGTGATTATTATATTGACTTACTGGTGCGTTTGAAGGAGGAAATCGCAAAAAAACGACCGCACATGCAGAGAAAAAAATCCTTTTTCACCAAGACAATGCACCCTGCCACAAGTCAATGAAAACATTGGCAAAATTGAACGAATTGGGTTTTGATCTGCTTCCCCACCCCCCATATTCGCCAGATTTAGCCCCCAGTGACTACTGGCTCTTTGCTGATCTTAAAAAAATGCTCCAGGGAAAAAGATTTGGCTCAAATGAGGAGGTCATCGCTGAAACTGAAGCTTATTTTGAAGCGAAAGATAAATTTTTTTATAAACATGGTATTGAAAAATTGGAAAAGCGTTGGAACCATTGTATCAGCCTAAAAGGTGATTATGTTGATGAATAAAAAAAAATTTTGCAAAAAAAATGTTGTTTTCATTGTTAGTCTCGGGACTTATTGATCCATGTGTTATTATCATACATACAGTTTTTCCTACGTTCGTTTCTAAATACCATTTTTTAAATTCCTCCACCAGTTTTATAATCATATACGTCACATCTTCAGCATTCTTCCTCCAAAACAACGTGACCGTCAGCAAATAATAAGTTAGTAAGCTTCTCTTTACTAATTTGGATTCCAATTTTTGTAAATTTTTTGAACCAGAACCGAGTTTATATAAATCTTGAAGAGCGTAGAAAATAGACAACACCCTCGTTTCAGAATCTTGTTTGTTTGAAAGTTTTCTGAAAGTTTCCGTCGTGGTTTAATACGGTTTTCTTTATAAAAGGTTTTAACCGTGTCGATGTATTAGGGATGCATGTTGTTTTCTTTCAAAGAATCCCAAAGTTCTTTTTGCTATGACAATGTCGCATGCTTTTCTTAAATCATCGATAAACCAGATGTAATTGGCTCACATATGTATGCTACTGCGCGCGCTATAAATACCTTTGAATATTGAGAGTTCCTTTCCAATTTCATTTAATTATACAGGATGAGTGGAAAGGAACTCTCAATATTCAAAGGGGATGTTTATAGTGCAATATACAATGTAAAAATGTTTATGTAAAAGAATTGTTCATTTCCATAAAGGAAAACGAAATTTCTTTCTGAACAACTCAATATCATAACTGAACGATATACAAAATACAGAAGATACATTTTTTTAAAATAAAACACAGACTTTCTTTTTCCAAAATGTTCTATGCCTGGGAATTTCATTCGACTCTTCGTGACAAGCGTTGTATATGTATAGTGCCTTAACAATTACCTTTCGAAGTAATATCTTATGAGATGCGTTGTATTTGCAATCACTTCACATGTCCCCCGTTCCATTACTAAGTAAATACATTAGAATCACATGAATCACGCGAGTTTAATTTGTCTAATAGCAGCGTGTGTTCGGAAAGTGTTAATTTCGAAAAAGCTTTCGTACATTTGTCTCAGTCATTAAATGCATTTCCGCCCTTAGCGTTAGATGTAACACCTGTGTTCGTTGACCGCGACCCCATCGATTTTCTTAGTCATGCAAATTTTGTTCTTCAAGTAAATCGATTTAAATCATCGTCATCGTAGACTGAGATTAAAGATGAGTAATCATGGAGATTAGTGCAGAAGTACGTGACATAACTATTAAGTTATATCTAAGTTATAGGTGACGTGTGAATTTAATAGATATTCAAATTGCATGTATGATTCATAACATTTACCTATATTTTGTTGAAGTTGAATCTAAACAGTGGATATTTTCGGAGTATATGCATCTTGTTTTCCCAAATTTCGAGTACCGCAGGGTAATATACTGGGTACCATTTTGTATTTAATTTATACAGCTAATATTCCTACAAAATTTAATGTTACAATAGCCATATTTGTAAATGATACTCTTGTGTTATATATATACACACACACACATAGCCTCATAGCGTCTCTCTTTTCACTAGAAACAAGCAATTCCATGTATAAGTAATGAGCAGAGTTAGCACTGTGAGCGTTTTGTCAACGACGCGTGTTTCAAGAGGTGAGAATTTAGTAGGCTTTTTAACCAGCGTTTTCAGTATGCAGAACCACAAAGTGGATAGGATCGTTTAAATATTTGCAGCATCACATATGCTTCAACAGTTTCTTCAAGTAACCGTGTTTACCGTCTAGAGTTGGTCTGTCACTTATTAATGCTGAATATCGCCTTCAGCGTCAGTTAGCGACAGACCAGTTCCAGAAGATGACGAGTGAGATCTCGATGTAACGTCGAGAGAATGGTCCTTCTCAGGACACAACTCACACGCCGCTGAGAATTCGAAAAAACACATCTTCATCGTACGTCCGCGAATACAACAAGTGTAACATGTGTCCTGAGAAGAACCATTCTCTCGACGTTACATCGAGATCTCACTCGTCATCTTCTGGAACTGGTCTGTCGCTATCTGACGCACTGATTCAACATTAGTAAGCGACAGACCAACTCTGGACGGTAAACACAGTTACTTGAAGAAACTGTTGAAGTATATGTGATGCTGCAAATATCTAACCGATCCTATCCACTTTGTGGTTCTGTATACTGAAAACGCTGGTTAAAAAGCCTAGTAAATTCTCACTTCTTGAAACACACGTCGTTGACAGAACGTTCACAGTGCCAACTCTGCTCATTACTTGTACATGGAATTGCTTGTTTCTAGTGAAAAGAGAGACGCTATGAGGCTATGAAACTTTACTAAACACGATCAGACATGATTCAGTTGTCCGTCGTCGATACAGTGAAATAGTGTGCTATTGTTGAACTAATTTTTACGTTTGCGAAAGTGGAAAAGGTTCGCTAAATTCAATTTTTCTTTCCGCTTTTTTTGCGATTTAGAGATTTACTAGTTTGCCAAAATTTTATGAATGGCAGTGTATATTAACTTACACTTGTGCGATCTATTGGCCAATTTTTTAATGCGTAAACAAATAAAAAAACATTTGCAGTTTTCTAAAGAAGAAAACACCTTCCTCCCTCGTCTAAACATGCAAAGGTCCGAACGAAAGAACGAAGTTCATATTTGTCCTACTAAATGGACAACTATGCTGTCACGACTTGCATATATGTAGACTGAATACTTTAAACTTGTTTACCTAGTGGCATATACCAAGTTTAAAGTGTTCTGTCTATATACGTATCGTGGTAACGTGGTTATTCATTTGACGGGACGAAATCTTGAACGACAGTATATATTAACTTACACTGGCACCATCTCTTGGTTATTTTCTTAATACGCAGACGAATATAAATTTTAAAAAAATCGACAGCCTTCTAATAAAAGGAAAAATTCCCCTCTCCCCTCTAGTCCAAACATACAAATTTCCGAACGAAAGAACGATGTTCGTATTCGTATTCTTCTGTTCGGATATTTGCATGTTTGGACGAATAAAGGGAGATATTATTTTTTTTTCATTATTTTGTATCGAAGAGACACGGTAACCAAAGACAGAGGTTCATTAATAACACTGTAGCTTGCCTGAAGAGAGTTTGACACTCGAAACGCGTCATAAAAAGGATGTTTATTACAATTTGGATTATCCTCAGACCTTTACAGTTTTCTACTTGTTGTTCGTTAATACTGAATATATTTTTAAATGTTTTTCATATTTTCGGATAGAAGGAGTATTTTAAGAGCTTGTGTATGACATCTAAACCTACAAAGTATTTAAACTATGAGCATCTATTTCGTAATCTTCCTATGAGCATCTCATGATCACCATTTGCATTCGCCTTGCTCAACCCATTTTCGCATGCCTTTGTATACAGCGACCGATGTTTTGTGTCGTTGACCACACGGACGCCGACTGTCCTAATAAGCTGCAATTTACATAGTCCTTCCTTCCCTCTTATCAGACAGAACTCCCGCAAGGAATTTCGTTTATTGCCTGCACTGCATACACTTCGCGTCGCCGTCGGGCCAAATCCACCGGACAGTTAGCAACCGTAGACAGCGATGCCGACGGTCGTGTCACGTAGCGACCAATTTCCTAATCTGGACGCTGGTACAACGAATTGTTACATTAGTGCAATAGAACACGTTCGAGACAAAAGAGGACCGAGTAACTAATTGTAATTCGCCAATTGTCTCCCACAATCGATATGGTTTTGATAATTTAACAGTTTTCCATGCCTGGTGTGCCCGGCGAATGTTTTGTAGGCTGTAAATAAGCATGTGACTCATGCCTTAGACAGATAAGCATATCCGTCTTTAGCCACAATAGGTATTGCAAGCGTATTTTGGTGTAGTTGTCATAGAAATTCGTCCAAGTTGTTTTTTTAAGAATGTTTTCAAATGAATTGGATATGCGGAATTTAAACCGTTATGTGATTTGCATATTTGTATATAAACTGTTCCGGTATTTGTGGTGCTTATTTTTAATTAGTTTAGGAAGCATTGTTTAAATATTTTTCTTTATCAACACCTAGGTTAACAATCAGAACATATTAAGTGATGTAAGTTAATTTGCTGATGACTCCTAGGTATACCAGCAGTTATAATATCATGATGCCATTAAGACACACCCAACGATGTATTTTAATGGCCCTTTTCTTGAGTCTTTTGTTGTTTTTGTTCTTAACTATTCTGAATATTGGTGTACCTCTATGATGTTACGGTGTTTGATAACTCTTTCTTATATTAATCTGGTACGTAGACCTCCACGGTCTTGGTCCATACTATCTGCTTCTGGGCTTCCGGGCTGGAACCGCGTCACTGGTATAACTGCCGACGTTTCGTACCCACTCATATGAGATACCTTCAGGACTCAACTACTGCAACTGTCTGTCGTACTGAAACTGAAACGTCGGCAGTTATACCAGTAACGTGATTTCAGCCTGGAAGCTCAGAAGCAGAGAGTCTTTCTTATATTGTTTCTTCATGTAAAGTCCAGAATGTCTATGAGATATATCTCGCTGGTCTCGATATGGAGATTCCTAGAAACCCCAAGATATTTGGGCGATTCGTTGGACAGAGGAAGGAGAACTCAAGAAACTCTGGCAGCTTGAAATTTTGTGACGATGAACTGACGGTTCCAAAGAAACTACTTAGTGCCTTTACTAAAATTTTTTCACGAGCGGTCTCATTCATGTCGGCTATTGAGGAAAGTTTGGACAACAAATAAGTGTTTTTATATCTTCTTTTTTCGTACCAGCGTATAAATTATTGAATATAACATTTATCTAAGAGAAACAAAAACACTTAATTCAAGAGATTACTTTTTTACAAAAACTCAACGTTGGATCTTTCGCTTCATTTCGTGATTTAATTTCTTACAAGAAAGCTTGCTGAAAATCCGTTCAATAGCTTCCAAAAATTCACCAAAAAAGAAAATGACAAGGAAAACTTAATGGCATGCCACTGCTTGCAAATATTTAGTCACGATAGAACCTTGCGTCGAGTGCAGTTTAATCCTAGAAATGACGTCGCGGTCTTCTAGGAGTTGTGGCTCAACAAATATCGTATTGGTTATAGTTAGTAATTAATAAATTATTGTAATAATTCTTTCCGTTAAGTCGTGGCCTTACTTTAATCGCTAAAGAATTCCTGCAAATACTCAATTAATATTTATTATGCAGAAGAAAAATATTCTCTTAGAGCATTTTAATTTAGGATTTACTTAGAAATCCTTTAAGATTTTTTTTGTATTTCCGCTAACCAAATGCCTGTCTGTTAGTTGAGTCTGTGATAGTGATATTGTTGCTGTTTTAGAAGATGATTATCTATATTGTGTAACAGTATTCAGGTGATATGAGTTTCAGCGCGAAAATTACGCCTTGGGAAGTGCTCTGAGGTCAAAACACCCCATCTTATCCGTTACCGAGAAGAATATTGATGTTGTCAAAAAGATGTTCAAATCTACGGCACATATATGTTATCGAGGAATAGAAGAATGTCCAGGCATTCATGTACTAGCAATTGGTATCATACTGCACTAACATCTTGAAGAGAGCAAAGTTTGTGTCCTGCTTAGGTACCCCCGTGCCGTAACCGATGAGTAGATAGCACGACGCGTTTAGTTATGCTCCCAAATGCTTGAAAAGTTTAAAAATCGATGATCTCATGTTCATTATTTATTTCTACGAACTATCCACTAAAATAAAAACGAAATTTAGCTCTGTGAAAATGAAGCTTTTATATGTAAATGTGTGGTGTTGGAAACACAGAAACATAACAAAATGGTACGTCGAGGAGTGCTTGTCTAGAGTTTTTAAAATAAAAACACTTGTCTTCGCTCGATGCTAAACTTTTGATTTTACCACCACAACAACCTCCCTGCTCATCGCTCTGTCTATACCCAGTATTTGGCAAGAATCGATCTGAAGATGCAGAAACATCCACCCTGCAGTCTAGATCTCACTTTCTGTAATTTCATGTTGTTTCATCATGTGAAGAAAATATCAGAGGACGTCCTCCAACCATAAGAATATTCTTTGTCCATAACAAGTGTACTCAGCTTTCAGAAGAAACAGAGAAGAGTAAGTTGCGTAAAATATACAAGTTATTGTTGCAAAATTTTGGAGGAAGAGCATCCTTTGTATAGTCTTGATATATGGTATTTATTGGCCACCTTCTCTCTCTTACAAGTGATGGTCATTGGGCGCTACATCAAGGCTGTATAGAAGGTGAACAATTTGCTTCTAGCAATATGATGCAATGAGATCTTGGATTCGACGGGCCACGTATGAATGGGCATCGACATGAAGCTAAGCAATCCCTTTTCTTGAGCATACCACGCTTCTTCTTTTTAATTGGCCGACGTAGTTTAAATAAGATGTCACAATATGTATATTTATTGTGTAACCAGGAGGCAAAAACCCACAAGCAACGCACCCTCACTATCCCAAACACAATGCATATGATGTCGCGTGCTGAAATTGTTCACTTGAGCTTTAGTTTATTGGGTGGTGAGCGCTTCCATTCCAAGGATTGCTGTTTTGATTCCTGTATCACATGAAGCACCCAAGATATAAGAAAAATTTTCTGTTAGCGCATTTTAATTACTACTTGGATAACCTTCAATATTGTGTTATTAAGAGTGACATTTCGTAGACGTATACTTTATTAAACGTGTTTAACTTTTAAATAAATGGAAACTAAGATTAGAAAATGACGCGTTTTTCTTTTTTTTTATATTTCCCAAAACAAAATAACTCTTGCTATGCAAAAGTTAATTGAATCCATCCATTCTCTCCGTCGCGAAGTTTACTCGTTGGTAAATTAAATGTAAAACGGCGGAATGACACGTGAACGTCATTAGCATGACAGGGGGAACGATTAAAAGAGAGCGCCACCGTTTGCCACTCAAATTAGGACCTTATCTATGGCGGACGGGCGGAGAAACAGAGCGGCCTAATTGAGACATTTGCTTGCATTCGACTGATATCTGGCGAACACATTTTCGAATGGCTGTCGTTTCCACTTTCCGTTTTCCACGGTGTCGGGGCGGCGGGGTCGAGCGGAGACGGTCGGAAAGTCGGTTGGGTTATTGAATTGCGGTCGGTAAAACGGACCCGTTTACCGGCGGTTCTCTTTTTGTCTCCGCTAATTTTCCGTTTTGCGGCCTTTCGTTTCAAATTGTCCCATGCGTCGTTCAAGTAAGGTTTGCGAAAAGAAGTCGAAATTGAGGAAAATATTTTTATGTATTTATGGGGTGGTTTTTATAAGTGACTATAAACTTTTGAGAATAGAAAATGTAATTACTAAAAACAAATAACACACTTAAGAACAGCTTAAGCAAACAATGTCATTTAACAATATAGAAAGTGGAAAAAAAGAAGAATCAAAAGTAAACCTCTCATCAGACAACTCATCATTTATGAATACTCAAACGGTCGAGAAATTCAAACGTGAATAAGGACCCAAACTGGGCAAATACAATTTAATTTTCTTTTCAATGACTTCTGATCTGCAATTTTTGACCAAAGTACACAGAAATACTCATGAAATATTGAAAGATCAAATTGATATATAATAAAGCAGAAGTTCCAAAACTGTTTCTATTCTTGGCGTCTTGAATCCTGAACCTAAATTTCTCAGGCGCCATTGACCGCACCTATCTTTTCTAAGACGCTCTTGCTGAACTTAATTTTTTAAGATTCCCTACGTCAAATACTTAAAAAGTTCACTTTATGAAATAGCAAATAATTTTTAATTAAATGGTTAGGATGGTTAGAACATCCCGATGTATGCTTCGAAAACTATTATGATATTCAAACTCATGAATGTACAACCTGTGACAAATTAGTAATAAGACTTTTTTACACTATCGATGGCGAAACTGACGTACTATCAACTCTTTTATTTAATTCGGCAGACCTTGTGCAGTATGTTTGTCTCAAACTGGACTGGAATTACGTTCGTAGTTTTCGAGATAACTTTTAGGTTTGTGGTATTGAATATCTGGTTGATAAAATGAGAGACCTGAAGAAAAAACAACGAATCAAAATCAAATTTCTTGTAAATTACATGAAAAACCTGTTGACATTTTATATACATACATATGTAGGTCTCTTCGAGTAGTACGACTTTGAGAACAAAAACCAAATCAGTAACCAGGAAAGGAAAATCAAAACCAATGAAGACTAGGATATCAAACTCGTACATGAAGGACGTTCCCCTTGGGTTTTTTTGATATCCGAGTTGCAATTCATTGGGAATTCGTACCGACCGATTAGACAGCTACTTTTGTGTTCTATCTTGAAGTTTTGAAGCGTTTTTAAGGAAGGGCGATCCACGTTCGCCTAGAATAAGTTTCCCTATACAATCCCTACTTCGCTTCTTACGACTTCTTCGGCTTCTTTAAAACAAAAGGTTAGATTAAACGGACTCATTTCGAAATAATTAAGAAAATCCAGCTTTTCATGTTGAAGACACTGTATTAATCTGGAGGAAGTCTTATTTTAAAGGCAACTAACATTAATTTCATTACTCAACACCGAGATAGTCCATTTCTAGCAACGGCAGACTTCGAAATTAGTTATGTATAGAAATCGACGTTTCGAACCGTGTTCGGGTTAAGCTATTTCTAAATTCTTTCTCGCCCTGAAGGTGAGTGGTAACCCTTCATTGTCGAGGAGGAATGAAATAAGAGCCGCTTTATTTCTTATACAGCCGGAACGGGTTAGTAACAAACCCACTGAACACTTCACACATACTCTTGGCCTCGTAGTCGTAACAAAACGAAAAGACTTACCACCCAGTTGGACATTCAATTACCAAAAGAACCTAAAACGAATCTTCAACGTTTCGAAACCCAAAAGCAATTAAATGTAGTTTTATTTTGGTTTAAAATTGATGAATGTACAAGTATTGAATGATGTGTCTTCATTATGAATCTTTTAGAAATGTCTCTATGGTGATCTCATAGAGGAAAGTCGGCGGTGAGTAACAAAGCCATCGAACCCTTCACGTATACTCTGGGGCCCATAGTCGTAACAATTCGAAAAAACTTACAACCCAGTTGGGCATCCAATTTCGAGAAAAATTTTAAAAAAGATCTTCAACGTTTCCTAAAGCAATTAAATACAGTTTTATTTTGGTTTAAAATTGGTGATGAATCTACAGCCATCGAATGATGTATGTCTTCATTATGAACCTTTTAGAAATGTCTCCAAATGAGTCTCAGCAAGTTATACCATCCCTTAACCTCCGTTGGAAGCATATGAAATATATAATCGTATCTGGCAAGAAGACGTAGATAAAAAAAGCCTTTGTCAAGTTTTTACAAAAAAATTTAATATAAAAAATAGTCCACACAATTCTTTTGCGTTATATTTGTGTTTGTGGTATAATTAAGATTGAGCTTGTCATTGTTATCTACCCTTGTTACTACAAACTTTTCCTGCAAGCCATCAACTTTACAGTTTTTACCAGAAGTTTTAAAAACACAGATAAAATTGATATTAGAATTCTGACTTGAATATATTATTTTCATAACTGTAATTTTCTTGAACTTTATTAACATTCCGTCCATCATTTCCCTAAACGACTCGGTCATTATTTCGCCAGAAAAAAATTTTAAATAAAAAATGTCCCAGAAGATTTCTCCTGTTTTTTTTTTCTTTCGAACAACCTACTTCTTCCGCTCCTCACAATACATGCCCGCAAAAAAGAGTACGGTTCGAATCTATACACATTTATATCGGAAGGGAAAAACGAAAAGGTCTTTCGACGTGGCCGACGTTTTGCGCATGAGTCATCCATCTTCAACCGACAGAACGCGTACATCTACCAAATTACCACCTGCTTCCTTTCCTCGGAGCGTACGCCTTTTTTCACGTCTCACATCGTATCCTTAGATCATCCATTCCGGAACACTCGGCGCACATTCAAGCCTTCGAGAACGAAAAATCTGATATAGGATCATAAATATAAAGTTATGGCCATTCCATCCACTTTTATACACTGTACTTGTCGGAGATATTGCAGACACTGCACACTTTATGTAACGATGTTTTATATTGTTATTAAAAAGTTAAAAATGGTGAATATTATATCGTAAGAAGCAGCGAAGGCAAACTTTTCTTATTGGCAAACTCGTTTTATTTTTAAATTGGTGTAAAAATAATAAATAACGAGACAGATTCGTTAATTTGTCTGTTTAAGAATAATTGTTAATTAGAACAGGGCAATGGTAATACCACAGTATAGTTGCCTATAAATATGTGGCAAATAATGAAATTGTTTTCATTTAATACTTGTAGTTTTCAGCGCAACATAGTTCTTCTGGTAAAGTGTATGGTGAGCTATAAAAAGTAGACTTGATACCTTTTGCAAGATATAATTGTCACATTCATTTGAGTTTGACTTCAAAGCCCATTCTGCAAAAAAAAAACAAAAAAATCAAGCAAGATCTTCAAGACAAACAGAACTGTTCCTCAGATGTACATACACTATCGCTCATAAGTATTTGGGAAAAAAATCAAAATTAAAATACTAATATCTTTCTACTATTTACATATATGAAAAATATATATTTTTGCATCTAAAATAAATTGTTGTATAATATATTTATCTAAATTTTAGACTAGTCTATACGTCCTCCTTTATTTTTAATCACTGCAGCATACAATCGAGGCATTCTTTCGATTAATTTTCGTAGTGTCTCAGGTTTTATTTTACCCCATGCCTCTTGCAGGTTCTTCCACATATTAACAGCAGATGTGGGGGTCGATTTTCTCATCAAGTTTTTCTAACAGCAACTCTATGGGATTTAAATCGAGACTCTGGAGAGGCCACGCCATAAGTTTTATAGTTCCCTCGGTCTCCAATTTCAGCAAATATTTCCGGCATAGTTTGGAAGTGTGTTTCGAGTCATTATCTTTTGGAAGATAAAATTCTGACCCGAAATTTTAATTCCAGAGGGGATTGCGTTTTCCTCTAATATGCGCTTATACCGTCCTTTTTTTTTTAGTATACCGTCGATTTTTACGAAATCGCCCACATTTGATCCAGAAAAGCAACCCTATGCTATGACTGAACCTCCACCGTGCTTAACAGTAGGGGCAAAGCATTCTTCACGGGCACGCTCACCCACAAACCTTCTCACGAAAACACGTCTTCGTGAATCGAAAATCTCGAATTTGGATTCATCGGTCCACAATACTTAATTTCAGTCTTCTGTGGTCCAATTTTGGTGATCGCGTGCCCACTTTAAACGTTTTTGCTTGTTTTGCTTGCGTAAAAGCGGCTTCCGCATTGTAATTTGTCCATGAAGACCGGCTTCTTTTAATCACCGTTTAACTGTATTACTTATGGGTTTCGACGAACAGCATTCATTTCTGCTGCGATTTCTGGGGCTGTTTTTCGTCCATTTCTCTTGCTTGTTATCACCATTGCAAGATCTTCTGCTGAAGTTGATGCCTTTGGTCTGTCTTTTCAAGTTCTGCTCAACACACTTCCATATTCGCGGTGTTTTTTGATGATATAACCCACGGTGGAGTGATTTAATTTTTCCTCCACTCAATACTTTCACTCAGACAAATGCTCACCTTGTATACGTCGCGCAAGCGTTTTAGTATGTTTATGTGTCGCCCGTACTCGTGTTTGTGCAGTGTAACGCACACCACACAAATCTTTTTCTTATTTCTTAAAATGTTTTTAATCACTAAGGTTGATATATAACCCCTTTCCACATTAACTTTCGTAATTCTGTATACGCATTTTGACAACTAAGTTGTCATCATCAGCAGATAATTGCAAAGTGTCGCACCTGGTAAACCACGGCGAAAAATACCTGTACGAAAACAGACTCCGTACACTCACTTTAGTGTACATTTTGGTTCTCAACGGTACAGATCGCGTACGGAGTTTCGTACAGGTATTTTTCGCCGTGGTTTACCAGGTGCGATACTTTGTAATTATCTGCTGATGATGACAACTTAGTTGTCGAAATGCGTAAACAGAATTACGAAAGTTAATGTGGAAAGGGGTTATATATCAACCTTAGTGATTAAGTTAATGAACCACAGGTTCCATCAAATTCAACTTCTTAGAATGTCATTAAACATAAAATAATTAAATACTTAACGAATATCTTGGAGCTGTTACAAAATATTCATTTAACACTTGCAACGATAAGCACAAAATGATGAAAAGCATGTAAAAGTACCTCTTCATTATCCGTAAATCGCTCTATCCATAAATCTCTCTATTGTATTGGCTAGAACAATAAGAATTTTATATCTGGTGCCGAGGATTATTACCAACATAATAAAGAAAATATTATAATAAGTAATTAGATATTTTCTTTATTTAATATACAGTCTTTATTATATATTTTAAAACACTGTGTGTGCTTTACTTCCGGCTGCGTGGTATTGCATATCCTTAACCAAAAAACATGAAAGGGACAGCGGTTTTTAAACTGAATTATATTCTGTTAAGGCTTTAGAGATGATTTTGTCTCAAAGAATGCCTTCCATGTCTCTACACAATGGCATTACCGTTGAAGTAAGGTCATTGTTCTACAGGGAGACTGCTAACTAGCGAAATTTATTGTTTCACGAAATGAAAATTAATATTTTTTTTGTCTAGAATCGCTCATACAAACTGCAACTTTTTACGTCTTGGTCTTAGCAGTAACTCTAAAAGGCAATAGATAGTACGTTCACTAGTCGACGACAATTAATAATGTATGTATGTATGTATGTATGTATATGTAATCTGCTGCGTCTCCGGCTGTATAAATTAAGTATAACTCGTGGGTTATTGACTTCACGCCTATTTAAAAGTTGAGGGCGGAAGTTTAATTGAATGTACCGAAAATAATCAAGGCTATTCGCTTAAAGTGTCAGTAAGCGAATTTTCAAGCCATGACCTACTTTTAAAAAGGTACATTAAAATATATGTAATACCGCAAAGTTAGCACTATTGTAGCAATAGGTAAGATTTTATTCCGAATTTAAAATACAGTAAGATTATCAGACATACAAACGTCTGGGATTGTTGTATCAGAAATTGGAGTAATGTAAAAAACCATGTGGTGCTTGCAACACAAAATTAAATATAGAGAAAAATGTAATTAAAAAATATATAAATTCGCAGACGAAAACCGTTTACGATGAAGTAAAAATATCTCTCCGAAGAAGGACCGAATTAACCGAAAGAGTCGACTGTATTTTGTTCATTTAGTTTTTATTAATTGTACATAGCAAGTGACATGATCGCATTATTGTACGTTGTTCTTTTATACTTATATCCCCTATTTATGCTCTAACATTGGTAGGCTCTGAAAGAGTAATAGTATCAGCACTTATTAAACACTAATATCAATGTATCGAATACATTATTTAACTTGATAGGAAATTCTAGAGGAGCTGGCGATTGTAGATAGATTAATATCAGATTATGAAGAGCCTGATAGCATGAATGTACTGCAACAGTTAGTTTCTTAAAACACTGACATTTGAATAAATTGATGGCAGATTTTCAAGAAGCTGACAGTATGACTTCAAAGTATACTGAAATATGTTTTGAAGAATGCTGGTTGTATCAGAAGAGTGATAACATACGAGTGTAGTTTGACAAGTAGTGAGAATGGAAAAGAAAAACGAATTTTTTAAATACAAAATAATTTTTATTTTTCAATATATTCTCGTAAAAGAGCAATACATTTAATCCAACGGTGCTCCAATGCCCTTATGCCATCTTTAAAATGCGATTCCGGAAGGCTTGCAAAATACTCATTTACGAAGATGATAAGCTCGTCGTTAGACGAAAATTTCTTTCCACCTAGTGCCGTTTTCAATTTTGGGAAAAGGTGGAGTCGGAAGGGGCTAGATCCGGCGAATAAGACGCATGCAGTACTAATTGGAAATGCAACTCGTGGATTTTGGACATCGCAACTGTGCTGGTATGCAAGGGAGCATTATCTTGGTGAAACAGAATCTTTTTCTTTGCCGTGCCTGACCGTTTAGTACGAATCTCAACATTTAATTTTTGTACAAGTTCTGCATAATATTGTGCGTTTATTGTAGCACCTTTCTGAAGGTAATCAATGAGCAAGACGCCCTTTGAATACCAAAAAATCGATGCCATCACCTTGTTTGCCGATAAAGTGGTTTTCGCTTTCTTTGGAGGTGTAGAACCACGTTCTAACCACTGTTTCGACTGTTGTTTAGTTCAGATCAATCGGATTCCACTTATAAAAGTCCAAACACTCATTGAAAATGCGCAAACGAGTGAACTTTTGATCAGTCGTAAGTAATTGCGGCACCCATCATGCCGAAAGCTTGGAAAGGCCCAATTCTTTCGTTAAAATGTGGTGTACGCGGTCTGTTGAAATGTTTACCATGTCTGCTACCTCTCTCACTTTGAGTCGTCGATCTTGCGTAATAATATTATGGATTTTTATAATCATTTCCTTAGAAGTCACGATTTTGGCTGTTCCAGAGCGCGCTTCATCAACACAGCTTGTTCTGCCACGTTTAAATTCATTTACCCATCTACTTATTGTGGCGGATGATGGAGCAGATTCACCTAATGTTTCCCGTAACTCATCGTTTATTTCGGTAGTTTTCATACCTTTAATTACGAAGTATTTAATCACCGCACGATACTCTGCTTTTTCCATTTTAACAAAACGACGTGTTGCTTCTTTTTCAATCAGCTGTCAAAAATAAACTAATCAACCGATTTATCTAAATATGGGAATGTAAACATATACATAGGCAGCCTAAATTACAGTGCATTTGTTTTACCGATTTGAGCGCCATCTATGTGTCATTCTTACTACTTGTCAAACTGTCCTTGTATAGGAAAGAGTTGCATATGAATACACTTATAATAAACCATGAAGAATCAACTTCTTCTGCGAAGAGCGAAACATTGATTATTATGAAAACCACATGGTAAAACCTGGTAAACCGTGGTTCGTTGTCTATCACATAGTATATATTGCATTCTACATACAAGTCATCAGCTTACTATGTTAAATCAGACGTTCCACAAGGTTCAAACTTGGCTCCTTTCCTTTTTAATATTTTCAAAAACTTTTGGATTCAAATTGGCTTTGGTTGATGATAGAAAAATTTACTAGCTTATAAAGTTCATTGACAATTGTGACCTTTTGCAACTGCAGTTCGACAAGGTAACCCAGTGGTCTTCAAAGCGGAATTCTTTATCTTTTCGTCTCCGAAATATTTGCATTCTTTTGGCCAAAACTGCGCGTTTTGGTAGAGTAACTCTGGAGCTTATTTTCAAAAGGGGTGGTTTTCTTTTGTTTTCACTTGGTTTCTTTTCTTTTTAACCTTTTCTGGTTCCTTTTCTTTTTAATATTTTCATAAACTTTTGGATTCAAATTGATTGTAATAAATTGAATTTAGCTGATGATTTGATAATTGACTCGCTTATGAATTCCATTGAGGATTGTGATCTTTTGCAACTGCAGTTTCACAAAGTAACCTAGTGGTGTGAGTATAACAATTTATCTCTTTATATCTTAAAATACAAGGTGGTAAATTTCAGTAACACAATGCAGTCATTTACCTACCAACATTCAATACCATTGCATTAAATTTGGTTTAAAAATATATACTTTTATTGGATGATTCGTTTTTTAGCGCATAGCATGCAAATTTTGTAGAGGGCTTTTCGATCGTGGGATACTTTTTGATAGACATTGTTCAGTTTGGGAAATTTCCATCTCGCTCTTTCATTAATCGACGTAATGGTCATTAAAAGTTACTTCGCAATTAATACAAGAGAGAATGTTTCGCCTTCAACTGTATAGATAGCTTGTTATGCAGGCGCTTGCGAACACCAAGTACAACGTCCACAATATACACCGATCGTCTGGGGACACACAGCGTCGTCTGGTGCGCAGGTCGCTGTCGGAGACGGACGTCGACCGCCGCCAGTATCGTTCGGGAAACCGTCGGGACGGGAGCGTCCCACAGAACGACGGGGCGCGTTACACACACAACTTGTTAACCGAACACCCGACGGCCACGTCGAAACGAGATCCCGAAAAGAAAAACACCAACAGACCGGTGAGAGCGAGACAGAGAGACGAACGAATAATCCTTCTCGAAGCTCGCACGCACACACGGACGAAACTGAAAGAGTGCGCTGCACATTTCGCACGATCTAAATACCTGCCACCTGCGGCCGGTTAACGTCCCCGCAAAAACGTTTTTTCCATGTTTATTTTTATATACGCGTATAACTTGTTGTCGCGCCTCATCGCGGCCTGCTCGTCGTTGTCGTGCGGTTGCCTTCGTTATCATCGCCGTCTTCGGGTAAACTTTTGCGACCGTTCAAGCAGTAGTACTAGAAGAAGTATATCAGCAACCACTGGAGCAGGTGGCCGCAACGAAAATCGCCGAATACCCGGTTGAAAACCACCTCTCCTCCTTCTCCTGTTTTTAGTTTGTATATTTAGTCGTGCAACCGCGGCACCGGTGGCGCTACTATCGATTGTTGTCCGTTTTGTTCTTGTTGTTAATGATATTCAGATGTTTATTGTATGTTTTAAAAACGGGTTGTTCGGAGTATTTCGTGTCGTCGTCGCCCGTTGAACCGGTCAACGTGTTCTCTCCCGTTGGGGTAAAATCCGCCTCAGTTTAGAGGAACGTCGAATGTTTTCGGTCTGTATGCGATGGTGCCGTTGCGAAGATATTCTTTTATTCGTGATGGTTGCGATGATTTCGTTTTCGCGTGTTTCGCAATATTCAAGCCATAAAAAGGAAAAGTGTCGGTGCTCTCACATGATCTCGTTTTGAAAATACATCGCATTGTGCTCCGCTGTGAACGTCCGAGAAGAATATTATATAGTGGTTTTTCGTGTTTAATTTAATTGGTGTTCTTCGGGGCTTATTTCCATTTATTTTATTTTGTGATAGCCCAAGTACGGCAGCAGTAAGAGATAGATATATATGTATTTGTGCTTTGTATTGTATATACACTATCATCCACGGATTTAATTGCCACACGCGAGAATTTAACATCACCATCAAGCTTAGGGTTGTGGAGCAAAAATAAAAACATTTTACATAGAATCAATTTTGTTTGATAACAACTTTATAAAAAAACACCTTTGTCTATATTTAACTATTTTAAAGTAATCGTAGATCTAGCTAGGCTTATGCCTCAGCTTTTAATGAACTTCAAAATCCACATAATTTTCCAAAATCTTTTCTATATTTTGGAATTAAAAATGGCGTTGTTAACGAAGTAAGGATTTCTTCTTCTATTCGATAATTAACAAGCATTTTATAGTTTTCCTATTTTTTCTCTTAGAATTATTGCCCTGTTAGTAGACAACTGTTTTACCAACTATCTCCAAACATATTGGAAATCCATTTTTCAGCAAAGTATTTGAATAGGAACCTATTGTAATTCATTGATAACACAGGCCAACTAATAAATACTTTTTAAAAACTTTTTTCAAAGTTCAACCTGTTTGTTATGTATTTTGGTGTGCTGAATCCAAATTTTCAGGTTTTTTCTACCACGTACCAATTTTTCGCAATGTTTATCTTTTGTTGGGTATGGTAGTATTAAAAAATATATAGTTAAGATTTAAAGGTACGTAATTTATTATCAGAGTATAATTGAAAAATTTAACATTTTATTATTACAATGGTAGTGTAAGTTTGAACATGAACAGTTTTTTACTTATTAATCTAAAGAGTTGTATTTCCTCAACCTCTTCACGGTAAAAGTTCGAGTGTAGCTTTTCCTTTCATATGATGCTTCTGGAGTTGCTCGTAGAAGAGTCCAAAAGCAATCTCCCATCATGTTGACATTCCAACGACCCTGATAAAGTTTCTCCATCTCCTTTATATCTTGGTGGAAACGCTCCCCATGTTCCTTACTTACAGCTCCAAGATTGTTAAGGAAGAAATTTAAATACGAGTGCACCTTCACACTCATGTTACATCCAAGTTCTCGAAATGTTTTCAACATATTTTGAACTATATTTTCGTAATTAGGGTCTTTCTGATTGCCTAACAACTTGTTTAAATGCACCCTCTGCTGCCTTTTCTTTCAAGTTCATCGCATTTTCCAAAATAGGGTCTTGCATAAATTTTCGAAACGCTCATTCTGCGTTTTGGCTTTCGGCAGTACAGTTCGTGTACAGTTTTTCAGGTGCGACACTGTTTGATGATGACAACATAGTTGTCGAAATACATATACAGCATACAAAAATTAATGTGGCAAGGGATTATATATCAACCTTCAGTGATTAAGTTAATCAACCACAGGCTCCATAAAAATTATCTTTTTGTTGTTAGTATTTTGCGTAACATTGAAGTTTTATAGCGTTTATAAATGTAAAGTTTTCTATTTCTTTTCATTATTTTAATAGTTTAACGAAGAGAATTTATCTGTGAACAGCTTTGTTTCATTTAAAATTATAATTCTTCCTCTTGCGTGAGTTGGATGATATATTCTAATGAATTTGCAATAGTAACGGTAAAAAAATTCAAACCAGATAACATTACTAGCAGCGTGAAGTTCACTCACTTGAATATCGAACTAAGCAAATAAGTATAGAGGAAATACTTACTGTAAATGTTGAAATATATACTAAGATATACATGTAATGATTTCTATGCGTTATTATTAACAAATTAAGATACTACAACACTAAAAAAGCTTGTGTTTTCATTTGTTTTAGGTTATTGTTTAAATATGTGAATTATTTATTATTATATACAGCTATGAAGAAAGTTATAGAGCATTCTATATATTTATATATATACTGAACGTTATAAAAGAAAATTGAAAACGAACGGGTATATATTACTTTATTAACAATTTTAAAGGTATTACTCCTTTAATTAATGCACGCACTTCTTTTGGGTGTACTGTCCACAAGTTTCTTGCACTACTTGATTGGAAATTTTCCCAATTTTTCTAAAATTTTTTCATTTATTACTTCTTTTGATTTATATTTTGTCAATAAACACTTGCTTTTTTAATATTGTCCACAATATTAAAGAAAAAGTAATATAAATATTAAACATTATCCCCTGTTTCCGGGCCTCTGAGGGGGAAACATTATTATTAGTGAACCAATCCATTGTCTTTTTGGCTTTATAGCAAGGAGTATTATCTTACTGGAAGATATAATCGGGGTCATCCTCTTCAAATGATTTTAATACAGGAGCATCTACATTTCGCTTAATGTGACAGTATTGTGCTCTGAATTCAAGCCGTTTTCACAAAATATTTCTCCTACATCACTAATGGCTATAAAAATCTAGGTTATGATATTGCCACTACCAAACTTTACTTCGTTCAGTTTACGTCTTACAAAAGTGCTTCCAGCCTGCCCAAAAATCTAAGGCAAAAGAGCAAAGAAAAACAAATTGAAAATAAAAAAAATAAATTTTTCCAAAATTTGTCCATTTAATTCTTCTTTCAATTTACATTTTGTAAATAGACACCTTTTTAAATATTGTCCACAAATTTTCTTTTGGGGATAAGGCCAGGGACTGAGTGGGCACGGAAACAGGAAAACATCATTTTCAGTGAACCAATCTATTTTTTTTGGTTTATAACAAGGAGCATTATCTTGCTGGAAGGCATAATCTGGGTCATCCTCTTCAAGTGATTTTAATGTCGAAGCCTCTAAAACTTCACTTAACGTGCCAGTGTGGCGCTCTGTATTCATGCGACCCTCTCACAACAGATTCTCCTACACGACTGGTGGATATAAAACTCCAGATTTAACGATACAGATTCCTATGAAAATAGACCAAAGTCAGAGCGCATTGCTTTCTAATAAGAAATGCTCTTATAAAGCGGACAAAATCATCTACAGACCTAGCTGACGATCTGTAGGATTAGAAAATAAAAGCTACTTCCAGAACAGTTAGATATGATCTAATCGCAGCAAATTTATACGGAAGAAGAGCTCGTCGTAGGCCATTATTAAGGGAACCTTAAGCCCTAAGAAACTTCGATTGGAGTGGGCCAAATATTCAAAATGGGTCGTTGATGAATGAGCCAAGTTTATTTGGTCTGATGAATCCAATATCGAGGTAGGCATCGTTATGGTTTATCTCATATTAAAATTTAAAAAAATATATTAAATATAATTATTTATTTTTTAATTTTTAATTTGTTTTTTTGCCCTTTTGCCTTTTTGGGCAGGCTGGAAACACTTTTGTAAGACGTAAATCGAACGAAGTTTTTCTACCGGGGTACATTACACTAACGGAAAAATTAATGTGGAAAGGGGGTTATATGTCAACCTTCAGTGATCGAGTTAATCGACAACAGGCTCCATCAAAATTAACAACATAATTTTACTTATTTCGAGTACAGTAAGTTCAGGGTTTTTAACCATAGTGAAAATGAAAAATAATAATTTTAAGTAATTACTTTCTTAAATTATAAGAAAAAGAGGTCCGCTCAGTTCTAACACGTGTACAAAACTGAAGTGAATACTATTCTATACGCATTTGACTCGTTCATTTACCATTCTTGTTCACATGTTATAAACAAATACAATACAGCAAACCAAACAAATTCTATTTCGCTACACGTTTGATAAAGATAGAATTATATTTAAAATAATTTTACTGAATTTACTCCAGTGTTTTAAAGACATTTCATTTTAATCGAATGCTCCATACATTTTTACATAGCTGCCTTTCTTAAAATTATTTAATTCTTAACAGAATTTGTTAGTGTGCTATTTATTGTTCTGCAGCAAAATCAAATTTTCCCGTAAAGCGATTGAAACTTAAGGTAGATAGTGTATAAATAGTATAATGTTTTTTTTGCAAACTGATGCACTCAAAGAAAAGTTTAAATTTCTTCGAAATTTCTGTGTACGTAAATTAAATTTAATAAATCAAACAAACTGTTAAAATTATTATTAATTACTAATTAAAAAGAAAGGCGAAAAGAAATGTTGAAAATAAATTAATTTTCGTGAATTATATTGACAACATTGTAATTTTAAACTACTTATAAGGTTCTTTTCATTAAGACTTTCTACCAAGTGTACCGGAAAGTCATTACCGGTTTTTCTGTCACATGTCGCTAGGCTTAAGTATGCAATATTATGATTTGACACATATGTCATTTTACTCTACTGACATCAAGCTTCAAAGCCATACATGTTATACTTTGCGAACGTAGCATTGTCATAGATTTATACCTCTGAAAATGTCGAATTTCGTACCTGAAAAAGTTGCATTTACGGCACGCATTACTTTTCTTATTTAATCAAAAGAAAAAAGCCGCTGAAAGTCATCGTTTGCTGGTACAAACTACCAACCATAAAAACATGTTTAGCGTGGTTTCGACAATTCAAAAGTGGTGATTTCGATGTGCAACACAAAGAACGTTCTGATAGACCGAAAAAGTATGAAGATGCGAAACTGCAGGAGTTATTGGACGAAGACCTAACACAAACTCAAAAACAATTGGCAGAAGTGTTAAATGTGATCCAAGAAACTATTAGCTACCGATTGCGAGCAATGAGAAAAATCCAAAAATGGGGAAATGGGTGCCACATCAATTGAATGACAGGCACATGGAAAATCGAAAAATCGTCTGTGAAATGCTGCTTCAAAGGTATGATCGGTCATTTTTGCATCGAATAGTGACGGGTGATGAAAAATGGATTTATTTCGAAAAACCTAACCGCAAAAATCATGGTTACCACCTGACGAAACCAGCCCATCGACTCCAAGGCCAAATCGTTTTGGTCGCAAGACAATGCTCTGTGTTTGGTGGGGCCAGAATAGCGTGGTGTATTACGAACTGTTGAAACCTGGCGAAAGAGTTAATACTGATCGCTACTGATAACAAATTATCGATTAAAACTATGCATTGATAGAAAAACGTCTAGAATGGGCCCGAAGACACAGTGATTTTACAACACGATAACGGGTAAAACAGTAAAACCGATCAAGGAAGCGTTGAAAGCACTTGAATGGGATATAATATCGCACCCGCCGTACTCTCCAGATCTTGCCACCTTGCCGCATCAATGGGACACGCGCTTGCAGAGCAGCACTTCGCCAATTTCGAAGAAATTAGAAAATGACTCGATGAATGGTTTTGTTCAAAGGACAAACAGTTTTTTTTGGGGTGGCATCCTTAAATTGCCTGAAAGATGGGCAAGATGTGTAGAATCAAATGTCCAATACTTTGAATAAATATTTTTTCCATTTTCTTGAAAATAATTTATTTTTTTTTTTACGAAAAAAACGGTAATCGCTTTCCGGTACACCTGGTAGTTAAACATTGCCTTGACTAATTTTAAAATTAGAGTCGCAGACATTAATTTCTTCAACATTTTGCACTGAAAGGGTTAAATTTATAAATTATGCTTTCCAAGTTAAATTTTGTATACTTTATTTTACGTGTCATACTTTACAAACTCCCTGTATATTAAATATTCTAAAATGAGCTTTAAAAAGAAACAAAATTAAAATGATTACTGTTATAAAATTTAAAACAAATAAAACCATTTTTAAAGAATTTACTACACTTTAAAAATTAAAGAATATTCAAGTAATGCCATCAAAAATGAACAAAGAATGAAAATGAATTTAATATTGAAATATCAGGATGCCTTAGATATTTTCGTCATTCTTTTTTCGTGGATTATCTCGGCCAAATTATGTACTCTTGTATCGACAGTATATTGACGTACTAGTTTTTAGCCGTGTACTAACATTTATCACGTTAGTCCAACAGGATCTAAAGTTTCTCATATTGCGGCTTTGTGGTCGCCCTGCATTTGTTTTATTTTCTTTGTGGTGGTCAACTGATATGGATTACTGTTTTTAAACAATTGTAGGAAGTCGAAAAATATTGGAAATTACGTTCAACTATTAACAAAATCTAATCGTTCATATTATTAATAAACAGGACACGGACATTGAGAACGTTGAAACACTGATGATTTAATTATCAATTAAAAGAGAGCATTAAATATTGGAAGAATCAGTTTTCTTAATTATGTATACGAGTGTTACCGCATAAGTAAGTTTCTAGAAACAAAAAATGTGAAAAACTAAACTACTCACTAAAGATAGCTTTATCAAATTCAATAGTAGACCTTTTAAGATCTATATATATTAAGGTTGTTTTTTAAATAAAGTCTGTTTTTTAATAAGAAGAAAGATGCTGTAAATATCATTAAAATATATTTATTTCCGTATTCTACATATTATCTACTTTTCTACATAACTTACATTTTTGTTCAAACATTTGTCATGCCCTTCAAAAAGTTTTTGAATTCCGACGTCAAAGAAACCTTCCGTCTGCGAACAGATCCAATCCGTGACTGAAATTTTCATTTCTTCATCGTAATTGAGCCACTGACCATCAAGGAACTCCTTTAAGTACTGAAACAAATGAAAATAACTGTAGGGTAAGGTCTGAACTTTAAGATAGACGATCCAGTTCTCGTCCAATAGACCTGATTAGACCTTGTGTTTTTGCAGAAACATGTGACCTTCATCACATCGGAAGACAGTAGGCTACACCGATTGTTTTGTATGGCACACCGAAATTTTGTCAATAGCAGCATCAACTTTGGTCGTAACAACTAAAGTTAACGTTTACCAAATTCATCATTAAGATTTCTATGCCATGTATTCTGTAAATTTTTTCTAAACAGTGTTATTTGATATCTGCTTCTGGGTTTCCGGGCTGGAACCGCGTCACTTGTATATCTGCCGACGTTTCGTACCCATTTGTATGGGACATCTTCAGGGCTCAACTACTGCACTGAAACTGTGTACGAAACGTCGGCAGATGTACTAGTGACGCGGTTCCAGTCCGGAAAACCCAGAAGCAGATAGCATGGACCACGACCGCGGAAGTCTACGTACCAAATTAGTGTTACTAGATGTTGCTTTCTTCTTAGCGTCTAGACGAAGTCAATCGGTGCATTATTGTTGAGTTTACCCATACAGAAAATCAAACGAAATTGATTTTTTCACAATTTTTTTAAAACAGTGGTGTAATTGAAATTTAGTTGGCTTCTTTCTTGACCTGCTAATGGTGTGCGAATCAAAACTATTATAAGAAACACAGCAAGTTCTATAAAAAAGATAGGGTTGTATTGATATAATTATGAAAATCGAAAATACTAGTGAATTAATTTCGGAAACAAATGCAAAATGGAAGACAGTGTATATTACATCGACTGGCTGTTGGTTATTTATCGATTCATTAATAAATCAAGTTGTCTCTACTAAGTTGGTAAGAGTTGATCGATTTGTTATAAATCCATGTTGTGTTTTGTAGCACACGAAAGTTAAATTTTACGAAAATCATACTCTCAACTTTCAGTTACTCCATCTAGTAACAGTTTCTAAAAACTTTTACAGAAACCTACGTATATACGTACAAAGTACATTTTGCAATACATTTTACAGTTTTTTTCTTGAACTAAAACGTCCTTTAGATGCATGAAGAGATAACCAAACACACAAAATATTGAGACAGTATTAAAAATAAAACTTCTTACAGATAATGGCACTCTTAATGACGTGCTTAAAGCTTGTTCGTGTACTTAACAGATGGTTCGGGTCGTAAAAGGTACAAATTATGACTTTTTCGAAACACGGTACATGACGTTATTATACGTATGTATGAACTTAGCACAAAGAAACGTACTGTCCTTACCAGATTCTGAAAGAAGGAAAGAACTTTGCTTTTTAATGTCATTATTATAATTTTAAACAGCTACATTAAAGTACTTAAATAGAACCGAGAGGGAAGCAGATTGTAAAAAAGGAAAATCTGTTTCGAAGTGAAGTGAAGGTCTTTAACCTTTCTTTTGTCTTAAAGGTATTTTATTTTCAAAAGAAGACGTAAGTCCGCGTATGTGGAAGGTAGTTTTAGAGTTTCTGGAAACAATTTCTATTTTAAGCATTTTTCTATGTTTATAAAGTACACACTCGTATATCATATTTATGTAGATTGGAAATATAAAATATTATTTACTCTTTTTCGGGTTGTTGTGAAACTTAAAAAGTGTTTCTTAAGTATAGAATTGGTGTACAGTATATGTACGAGGGTAGTCCCAGAAGTACCCGACCCAATAAAGAAAACATAAAAATTTTGGAAATAAATATACTTATTTTATATTTATTTCCCAGCGATGTTCAATAAGTTCGATACCCTTTTTATAATTAGAACTGTCTTGCTCCTCAAAATAGCCATTAACTGTCGACATCACTTCTTCATCGTTGGAAAATCTTTGACCACTGAGCCATTTTTACAAGTTTGGGAACAGAAAATAATCCGAGGGGGCTAAATCTGGCGAATAGGGTGCATGAGGTAGCAATTCAAACATTAATTCATTAATTTTGGCCAGTGCAATAACGGATTTGTGAGCTGGTGCATTGTCTTGATGAAACAACACTTTCTTCTTAGCCAAATGCGGCCGATTTTGCTTGATTTCTTCGCTCAAACGTTACAATAAGTTCGCACAATACTCACCGTTGATAGTTTTTCTTTTTTCAAGATAGCTAATGAAAATTATTCCACGCGCATCCCAAAAAACCGATTCCATGACCTAGCCTGTAGATGAAACGATCTTCGCCTTCTTTGGAGCCGGTTCTCCCTTTTGAGTCCATTGTTTTGATTGTTCTTCTTTTGTCTCGAATGAGAAGTGATGGACCCATGTTTTATCCATGGTTACGAAACGGCGTAAAAATTCTGCTTTGTTGCTGTGAAACTTCGCTAAACACTCAATTGAAACATCTTCACGACACTGGTTTTGCTCGAATGTGAATAAACGCGGCACCCAAATTTTCAGACAATATGCGACGTACCGCACTTTTGAAATGCCTACTATATCTACTAGCTCGCGCACTTTCAGGCGACGGTCATCCAGTATCGCTTTGTGGATTTTCTTCACCATTTCTGAAGTCGTTACCTCATTTGGTCGACCATTGCGATGCACGTTTTGGCAGCTCGTACGGCCTCGTTTAAACTCTGCTACCCGATATTTCACTGTTGTAAACGAAGGAGCAGATTCACCCAGAGTAGAATCCAGCTTAGCTTTTATATCGGTTGGGCTGAGGCTTTTCAAATAAAAGTATTTTATCACGTAACGATGGCCAATTTTCTCCATTTTTACAAATTAACTGAAAACGTTCACTATTCATGGCTACCAAACAAATACTAAACAACGTGGCGTCTTCAAACTTGAAACATATGCTTTATAGATTGTGTACTTTCTAATACAATGATATTTTTCAAACAACTACCGCCATCTCTAAATCAGACCAGCTACTTATGGGACCACCCTGTTAAATACTAGAAGTACATAGTGTTAATTAAAAATTCATTTTCTTCTTTTTAACATTCTCGATACAGTTTTTTTTCATTTCTTCTTGTCCTTTAACAATAATAATAATCTTCATTTCGCCCAACAGAATCCAATTGCAAGACAAATTTAAAAAGTTACAATGCAAGGGATTGTTAATATTCGATCCTTGCTAAATACCTGATGAGACAATAGAACAGAAATGAAATTATTACCTAGTTCTTATGTTCAAAATTCAGTATAGTAGAAGAAATAGATTAGTTACCTGTCCTATTTAATATGGCGATTAGAAATAAACAAATTAAACGTGATCTCAACGTTTATAAAAATAAAACCAATTCAATTAGGTCCGATTATGTTGGATTTGAATCTTTTTTAAGTTTAAATGCCGTCATTCAAGCTTCCACAAATACTTTTATTGATTAGTTTTCCTTTCAACAAAGGATTCCAGAGAAAATTAATTTTTATTGGATACATTGCTATCTAAGATGCCAATTTGTGTTGAAGGTGCTTAGAAAGTTTAACGATTATCAATTTAGTTATATTTGAAACGCAATATAGGTAATAAATTCTCAGAAGTCATCAAAACTTCGATTAAGAGCATGTACTTCAACATCAGCCATTTAAAAAAGCTCAATAGGAAACCGGAAAGATTAACAGATGATGAAATAAAGGTCGTTAATATATGCATCGGAGAGGCCGAGTTGTTCTTTTGAAATCAGATTCGAGGAATGCTCGTTATGCCGTCGACTGAAAAGGATGTGCAATTTCAATGGAGTTGAACATATGTATTCATGACACGTGACATTGTGTTAAATTGGAAAACCCAACTTTGATTAAAAAGTCACATCGATTAGAGAGTTGAACGCCTACGCACCAATTTGCATTAATAAAATTTAGTAAATGAAGAGCACTATTAGTTGCTCGAAATTGTTCAGTTTATTTTTATGATATTTTATAAAAAAATCAGAGTTAGATAGTATACAGAACTCGTTAAAATATATAAGAAAATTATAAATAAATAGATAATTAGTTTAACTAAGTGCGAAACCAAAAACCTATAAGAAATAACATAGGAGTTAGCTGTGAGATTTTATTCCCTCCATTGTCTCTTTCACATGACCACGCAAAAGTGAAATTTTATCCTCTCTATTATCTCTCTTACGTGGCACCGTCACAGCACGCGCAAAATTCAAATTTCAATTGGTTTAAAAAGACCTGCAGCAGTCATATTAACATTTGTGTTTTTAGCAAACGACTGTCCGGGGTTTATAGGGTTTTCAAAGCCCTGCCGTATGTCGAAAATAACGCCAAAATAGCTCCAGTTGTTGGGGGAGGGGCTTCAATATGTAAATACAGCTTACCTATTTAATAGCCGATTGGAAGCTGTTAAGAGCAGTTTTATATCAGTTCAAAGCTGCTCTATATCTGTTAAATATCCATTCAGAATAATCAGAGTAGTTCTACATCAATTACGAACTGGTCTCTACGAGTTCGAAGATGTAATAATACCCTATCTACTACATATGTTTCACCGATATCACGGATCGTCAGGCAGATTTGTGTTATTAATGAACGGTTCCTTGGTAGCGTCTATCATATCATTTCGATACAGAAAAATAATGGAAAACAAGCGCCTCCCTCTGTCGTCCACTATACTGAACGACAAAGCGAGAAACATCGGTGAAACATATGTAGTAGATATGGTGTTATTAATAATAGAATGATTCCTTTTAACATTCTTTTAATTGGCAAATAGCCGTTACGCAATGTGTCCGTCTTATACGCTTTAATAACGTAGTTATCGACAAGCGAGATACACGCATTTCTCACTTTGTCGTTTAGTATAGTGGACGACAGAGGGAGGCGCTTGTTATCCAAGACATTAAAAATGCAATGAATAGTTTCTGAACAGGTAAATTATATTTATATATCGAGATTCCAGAGTGTATATCGGTTTTAGTAAAACTTCTTCAAATGGTAGCCATCAATTTTATTTACTAAAAATTTACTTATAATATTTCATATGACTCAGTGCTGTCTTATATTTTACGGTGGTCACGTGGTTATCTCGCAACCCCTGATAATTAGGACCGTTTAGCCATTATTTTCGATATACTGCAGGCCCTCTGCAATCCCTACTCTTGCGGATCCTAGTAACTCTATAGACCCCTGACAGCCACCTTATTAAAAAGCACAGGTCATAAGACTTCTACTAGTTTTTTTTTAGACTAATTGAAATTTTAATTTTGCGTGGTCATGTCATGGAAGTAACGGAGGGCATAAAAACTCATAGCTAACTCCTATGTTATTTCCTATGGGCTTTTGGCCCCACACTCTTTTGTCCATATTACTTAGATTAATTTAGATTATTTTTAGTTATTGGTCTCTTTCAGAATTGCTTAAATTTTTACGATGGTTGCTGAAGATTCCAGCTTTTCTGAGGAAAAGTGCACGTTTGTACGTTTAAACAAGGGATCATAATGTTCTATTTATTTTAAACTCCTAAAATTTAACGCAAAATATTGTACTTCGAATGGATGATGGTTACAGCTTTATATAATAGCCCTGTCAATTTTGTGTTAAATTTGTTATAACCGATGGCGAAAAAGTTTAATCTAGGTGTTATTAGATGATGATTGTCACGTTAGGATTTTGGGTTTCGTGGTTTTCTTTTTCCTGTAAGGTGAACGCCGATAGCCAAAGATTTTAACTCGCTCTACAATCGTTGGCGTAATAATTGCTTACAAATGCCCCCTGTAATGGGTGTTTGAGACATTTGAGGACGTAAAGACATCGATGATTATTATTATTATTTATTATTATTACTATTATTACTATTATTTTGGTGAATTGATGATAGTTCTCCATGGAAGGTATAACCGTTTTGTATCCCTTCATCTTGCACGTGGCAATTTGATATATCTTTATAATATCTTCAATGCTGTTTCTGCAATGCATTTTTACGCATTTGCAAAATTAGTTTCGTGGATGCCTTGCCTCTTCGTTTCTATTGATTTATGTTTCATTTTTAAATGTTCAGAATGGTGTGGATTCCAAAATGCGAAATACTAAGTTAAGAATGAAGAGGTAATACCATTTTGTGTCCCATCATTAAGGACGCCCCAATTTGATGTATCTTTACAATATTTTCAATACTATTTCTGCAACGCATTTTTACTCATCGTTTCTATTGATTTATGCTTCATTTTTGAATGTTAAGAATGGTGTAGATACTAAAATGTGCAAGACCGAGTTGAGAATAAAGAGAGAAACAATTATTTCATTAAAATATTGAAACGAGTAAATACCACGGATACAAGATGACAAAAATAGCATTAAATGTGTTCCCTTCATTTTGGATGACAGTGTATGCAATAACACAGACGCCATTTATCAAATATGTATACATTTTGCTCTTGTTTGAACAGTACACAATTTATCAAATCCATTTAAAAAGATAAACATTTAATATAACTTTTCTTTGAGTACGTATCGTTTTCAAAATAGAACGGATGAAAACCAACTACGGAAACAATGTTGAAAGTCACATTGTGTGGCGGAGCGTCGTCTTTTGTTCCGGAAATTACATTTTTGCATTCGCTCCCTTGTAATTCAGATCGAATGAAAGTTTACATTAATTTTTAAGCTGGGAACACACGAAGAGTGAATATACCTTTATCGAGTTCAGGCATCGAATCCACACACCAGCACGGAACGCAGAAAAAAATTAAACCCATTCCAGTACACCGTTAGTTGCAAAAACTTGTGCACCAGATCTGCATTGCGCTCATTACCTTTAATACCATGTACAGTAGTGATAATAACGGGCGAGGTTTTTAAAATGATCCGGTAGTGCCGGAATAACGCGTCTAAATCCGATGTGTTAGCGTATTTTTACGAAAATATAACCTGAAAGATAGAGAGAGGGACAGGGAGAAGAGCTCTTCGTTCCCCAATCCACATTGTTTATATCGTTGATAAAAATTATATATATTACACAGTTGCAAAATTATTCTTGTTATACCCTTCGGTGTTACTATTAAACAGAGAAAAAAAGTAGATATTGTTATAGTTGGCTTTGTCCAGAAGTGATAAAAAAGTAGTGAGAAGTAAAAACATATGTTTAAAACTATATAAATACGTTTGTATATTGAACGAATAAAATTATAAATAAGGTAAATATAATCGTAAAATTCTTAAATTGATGCCATGCCAACGCGTGTTTCGACATATATGTATAATAAAAACTTCTGCGGAATAAAATAATGACTGCGATGATTACACTATAAAGTAGATGAGCACTTATGAAATACAAAAATATCGAAATCAAAGTTTTCTATTTTAAAACTAAATGTACACTACCGTCCATATTAGTTCGGACACTCAAATATATTTAAAAAAAAGGGAAAACAGTTAAAATAATTTATGACAAAAGTTAAAATTTCCATTGCATTATTGTTTATGGAAGTTTATAAAGTATAATAATAAAAATTAAAGTAATTGTAACGTTAAATAAACAAAGACATCTGAAACATTCCGCTCATCGAAGAAATCCGCTTTTGCACGAACAGCCCGTACAATTCGAGGCATCCGTTTCACGAGTTTTTCAAGGACTATTCGGTATACTATTCCATTCTGCTTGCATGTCCCACAAGTGATTTGTTGAGGTAGGACACAGTTTTCAAACCCTCCTGTCAAATTCATCCCGTAACAATTCTATGGGGTTTAGGCCGGGGCTTTGCGGTGACTATGTCATTATTTGTAAGGTATTATTGTTTTGTTCGCCATTTAAGAAATTCTTGCATATTACTGCTGAGTGTTTGGGGTCGTTGCCCTGCATAAACACAAAATTTCCCAGATTAAATGTAGCTTCGATGGTTTTGCATTTTCTTGCATTATTTCTAAATAACCCTTCTTACACAAAATACCCTCGATTCGCCTCAAGTCCTCTGTGCCGCCGTAGCAAAAGCAACCCCAAACAAGCACAGAACTTCTTCCTTGTTTGACGGTTGGCAGTATACATTTTCGCAGCATTCTTTGACCACTCGCTCTTCATACAAAATCACTCCTTGATTGTCCAAATACTTCAAACTTTGATTTATCAGTTCATAAGAGCCTTTTCCAGTCATCCAGTGACCAAACTGTATTTCTGCCCATTGTTGTCGTTTTTACCTGTTTCCCCGTCGAAGTAAGGGTTTTCTTACAGCAAGGCGGCCGTGAAGATTTGCAGCTTTTAATCTTCTTTTCACCGTAGTGACAGAAATTTTTCTTGCACGGTCGCGATTCATTTCTGCGGCGATTTCGGGTGCTATTAGTCTCCTATTTCATTTACTCAGCAATTTTATACGCTCATCGTCGACGTGAGATGTTATTCGCCTAAGACCTGAACGTGCTAAATCTCTTAAACTACTCGTGCGTTGTTGTCGCTGAATGATATTATTAGCAGTCTATTTATTAACATGCGTCTTTTCGGAAATTCGACGCACTGTATAACCTTCTCGATGAAAAGCATTAATTTCAGAACGTTTGTTAAACTTTTTCGTTTCGGCATTTTAGGAAGTTCACATAAAAAATACGGTCTTATCAGCGATGCGCACGGTAGCAAGTTTATTTGAAAACTATCGCATATTTCGGTACACAAGACTTTTTGGGGTGGGGGCAAGTAAATTTCGCAAGTTTTTTGCTTGCAATATTATCTCAAAAATAATCGTATTTATGGTGACACGGATTATTCCAGGAATTATCGCCATACAAAAGGTTAAAGTGACATTCTGTGCTGAAGTTTACATCATTACGAAGAGCAATATAAAAGGGAACAATGATAGAGCAGCATGAGATGTACACTAAATATTATTCCTGCGATTTTTTAAAAATTCTTTTTGCTTTATTGTTGATCATCAGTTGATGTTGATGGCCGTCCTGGACGTGGTTCGTCATCAACGCGTTCTCGACCCTCTTCGAATAATTTGTACCAATCAAAAACACTTACTCGCGACAAACAATTATCACCGAAGGCCTTTTGCAACATTCTGAACGTTTCGGCATCAGAAATTTGATTCCGTACACAAAATTTAATGGAACTTTGTTGAATAATTTCACTCATTATAAAAATCGCCGAATGCACTTTTTGTACTTCAGAAAGACAAGCGTATACTAAACACTAATGATTATTTTGATGTGCCATTTGGCACAGATGTCACTCACAGTCATGCCAACCTAGAAAAAAATATTTCGACGAATGGGTTTTCGCGCGAAATTTAAATTAAAAAGTCTTACTATTTTTTGCCCACAGTAGTATATTTACGTGGAAAACTTGAGCAAGATCTTGACTTAAAAAAATGTATACAAAAAAATAAAAAGATCAGCGTATCATTAAAAGTAGCAAGACCACAAATAACAAGGAACTGTGAACTAACAGGAATTTCAATTCAATATATTTTCAAAAACGAATTTCTTGACAATTTCGAGTATAGGGAAATGTTTGTTAGGATTGTTATGATTGTAACTAAAATAATTACGAATCTATGATACGTACTGCAAAAATTAATTTAAATCAAGTAATAACGATGTTAATAAAACTTATATTCGTTTAGCCTTAAATGAAACCTAATTATTACAAACTAATAAATAATTTTAATTGCACTCGGTGAAACAAAAAGAACATAATCGGACTATGAAATGTAATTGTAATTTAATTCTTGTATTCTTCGAAATACGTTCAATATATATGATACATAAAATAACTATTCACGTCGGCTCGATTCATTTTGAACCATTTGTATGCACTTTTAACACAACGATTATTGCTTCCACGATTGAATAATATCTTTGTTGTGTCTAATTTTTGCACACAACGTCAAGGCTGTCGTTGACGATTACACACTGTTTTATCTTCATCCACAATTTGTCGCCTATATGTTTTCTTTTATTTTTATCTGGTGAACTTTCGCAGTGTTTGTCAAAACGAAACAGTGTAGCAAATTACATCAATTGATGCGTGAATATGTCTGGTTCTTCATCAGGAGATAAAGCCAGATATTTATAAACAATATACATATTAGTAGTGATGACAAAGCTGTATGTAATCTTTTACATATGTATATACATACATACGTAGAATATGCGTACACTTTATACAGCGTGGTTAAATATTCACGGATAATCGTCAAGTAGTGCAATTCTAAAGGGTGTTTCAAATTTCGCGGTTGTTTTTAAAGAATAAATAAAACACATAATTTGCATTCACTTTCAAAAACTTTTTATAGGTAATTGAAGTATCAGTTATGACATTTATATGCGAAAAATGTTTGCCAAATTGCCTCCTCTTGCAGCTCCACAGACGTCCACTCGTTTGTTAAAATTTTCAATATTTTGACATAATTGAGGCTCTATCTCACCAATGACACGAATAATTTCATCCTTCAAAGCAGGAATTGATTGTGGATTGTTTTTATAAACCCGACTTTTCACATAACCCCAAAGAAAATAGTCTAACGGTGTCAAATCACATGATCTTGGTGGCCAATTAACGTCACCATTTCTTGAGATTACACGTCCAGGAAATTTTTCTCTCAATAAATCAATTGATTCGTGTGCAGAGTGAGGTGTAGCGCCATCCTGTTGAAACCACATATCCTCTAGATCAATATTCATTAATTCAGGCCACAAAAATTCGGTTATCATCCGACGTTATCGATCACCATTGACAGTTACGGTTTCACCAGCAGCATTTTCAAAGAAGTAAAGTCCAATTACATCACTTGACCATAATGCACACCAAACAATAACTCGTTTAGGATGCATAGGTTTCTCATGAATAATTCGTGGATTTTCCCCACCCCAGATACGGCAATTTTGTTTATTAACATAACCACCAAGTTCAAAATGTGCCTCATCGGATAACATTATTTTTTGAGAAAAATCAGCTGGTTGTACATTGATGAAATTGACAAATGAACGACGTTTTAAATAATCTAATGGCTTCAGTTCCTGTGTTATTTGAACCTTATATGCCTTCAGAGCTAAATCCTTGTGTAAAATACGCCATGTTGTTGATCCAATAAGTCCAAGTTGTTGTGAACGTCGCCTAATGGTCATTTCAGGATCTTCAGCAACACTTTCACGAACCAAACCAATATTTTCTTGTGAACGGAACCAGTTTCTTGAAATTTATTAATAATTCGACCAATAGTACTTTCGGACGGACGATTATGTAAACCATAAAATTCACGTAATTTTCTAAAAACTCTTTTCACAGAACGCTGATTTTCATAAAATAATTCAACAATTTGAACGCGTTGTTGTACCCTGTACGAAGCCATTTTTATAAATGTCATACATCACACTTTTTAAGTACCCACATACCTAGACAAATTCAGTGCGCCATCTATATTTTATTTATTCTAAAAAAAAACCGCGCAATTTGAAACCCCCTTTATATTTTTATATATTAAAAATCTTAACGAATTGTTTGTAGGAAAATCTATTGCGCTTTAAAAAAATATGTACTTTAAGTGTCGGAATTTTTTCGAATGCAAATCTAAATAAAAAATTACCAAAAGTACGTAAGCACGAACAAAATAAAAACGCTTTTTCTCTGCCGAATATTCCCATAAAACAACCAAATTCCCCGCTCGACAATTAATTTTTCAATTAGTTTATTACTTATGTACGTATTTACGTAGAATGTAATTTCGTTACGGGATTGCAGAGCAATTAATTGTTAACAAAGTTTGGGAATCGAAAGCGCCAACATAAATTTACAAGCGGCAAGTGTACCGGCAATTTCGTACCCCTTCGTCCTCATAAATCCTGTCTGTAGATAAATTCCCGGCAATAAACGTTCAACTTTCGAGACTGTTATGTAAACTAGCAGTAGTTGTCTTGCGCAATAAAAAACAGGACAGCTACTGTAGCAATATTTATATATTAAGCGACTCGGGAAATTCTTGAGATAGTTACCAGAGTAGGCTTGTCATTTGTCCTGGCGCGACAGGTCAGGATCCTCTCTATGAAACACGTATGTGTCCGTGTACAATAGGTACCACAAAAAAGTTTACGATGTACACGAAAATATATCTGCTGAATTCATGTAGAATGGTCTGTATTTTGCATGTAAACAAAATTGTGTGTCAATGATTCATAAAATATCTTTATAGATTATAGTAAAAAGGCTACATTATTTTGAGAAGGTCGTTAAAGTTTGTATACGAGTGGATATAGTAATGCGCGCAATATTTCTTCTCTTTGATTTATTACATATTATTTATATGTATATATTATTATATTTTGTTATTAAGTGATTTGTGAAGATAAGTTGGTTTATTATAAGCCTCTCGTTGGCTTGCGCCAATTGTTATGAAGTGGTTTGCATACGTGGATTGTAAATGCGAGATATATACGTGTTTATGTTGTTGTTAAAGTGTAAAACTATGTGAAAACTACTAAAATTATAAATTCTATACTTATTTTATTTAGTATATTATTTTTAAAACTTGCGTATCTGCTTTTGTAGACTCTATTATTTGTATTTCGACAACCGAGTTGTGTCATATGCAACTCGGTTAATACGTATACAGAATTTTTTTATTAACGCTAATATAGCCACTAATTAAAAACACAATTTTGTAATTCCTCTAGTACTCATCGACGTGGCCTGCGATTGAATAGAAAGATATATATCCAAATATTGCAACTAATAATTAAATAATAAATGGTTCGTGTTTGGAAAACTTTTAAACTTCATACCGAAAACGGTTTTTTTTTGCCTTTTTTGATTAATGGAACATTTAAATCGAGTTGCTACGCTCTTTGTGCTTCGCCACATTCGCCTTAACATCAATGATCGTGACCAGAGATTGTAGTGTATTAATTTTAGGTTAATTAACTGTTGGGAGCAGTGTCAAGGAATGAAGAAATGAATTTTATACGTAGGTACTTTAAAGGTTTTGCGGTTCAGTTATTTCCCGTACGGTGCGCTGTCGGAAATATTTTTGTCGTATTCTCCATGATTTTTTTGTAGACCGAATAGCATTTACAGATTTGCTAACATATGCTGTTGTCTTTATTTAGTAATTTTTTTAAATAAAATTTTGTGAAAAATGAAATTAACGCACGAACATTTTTGAGGCATGATTTTCTACGATTTTAAAGAGTCTCACTCGATAAGAGTGTTCACAAGACATCAAGCGATTATTTGACGATGAAGCACCATCTTTGGCGACTGTCGAACGATAGTACAACTAGTTCCAGCGTGGATGTGTTTCGCTCAAAGACGAGTATCGTGAAGGACGGCTTGCCACTACAGTTACTCTAAAAAACATCGACGCTGTGTGCAAGATGATAAAGACGACAACTCCTGCACATACATAAGTATTCGGGCATCATTGAGTATAAGTATGACCCAAATCAGAACCATCTTGCATGATCATCTTGCCGTCAGAAAGCTTTGCGCTCGATGGATACCACACAATTTAACGGAAGCTGAGAAAAAGCGCGTATGGATTGGTGCAAAGAAATACTTTAAAAAAATTCAATTGAGGTCGAGCAAAATCAGTGTACGACATTGTTACAGGCGACGAAAGTTAGATTTATTGTTACGAGCCAAAAGCAAGCGACAGTCGACTCAATCGCTTTCTAAGACGAGGAGAAACGAAAGTGAGATACGGACTAAGCTCTGGCAAGAAAATGGTGACATCTTTTTTCGAACACATCAGCCATCTTGCTACTATTCTGCTAGAGCTGGGGTTACGCAAAGAGTCTTCAGGGGCGCCGCGATAGCTTCGCCAAAGGGAGAAAAAATAGAAAGAAGTTGGACTTAAAATTATCAGGTCTCCAATTTTGCTTCACATGAAGGGCGCCGCCGGAAATAATCTGAACGTTATGGGCGCCATGGCTTTAAAAAGTTTGAGCTACCTATGCGCTAGATAATCGTCGCACAGTGAGAACTGAATGGTATACAACCATTTGTTTGCAAACTGTATTCCAAAAAGTCCGCGAGAAACAACCAAGTGGACTAATCATTCTGCATCAAGACAATGCTCCATCACACAACGCCTTTCAAATATCAGTGCTTTTAGCCGCTTCGCGAACGGAATTGATGACTCATTCGCCTTATAGTCCCGACCTGGCACCTTGTGACTTCTTTTTAATTCCATACATTGAAATTCAATAGCCCGCAAGCGACTGTGGATGTCTACGAACACTTTGTATCAGAGGTAACTGAAGAACAATGGACCCAATGTTTTGAGAACTGGTCCCACCAAATGCAGAAATGCATAATTCATAATTTGAAAAATAATAAAAGAAAATTGGTGAAAATAATTGTAAAGAATATAAGGGATCTTATAATTAAATTTAATTGGTGAGATGCAACATCTCCTAACGCTGAATTCCACGGAAAATTATTCCATGCAATTCATTTACTCTTAATTGCAAAGTACATACTCTTATCAATTTAATACACTTATTCGTATGAAAACAGTTAAGTAACACATCTTTTTAATGGGCGAAATAGCATCCACATCACCCCCAGCCAGTTGTTCATGCAAACGCAGAAATACCATACACCGTCCCTTTATTCGTCAACGCACATCCATCGTCTCCCAGGTCTATATATCGCGTACATGTCCGTACAAATATAACACGGGAGCGCTTGAATGTCATTAGCACGATAACACGGTCACGCAACGAACGACATTAATGCCACAATAAAATTAATTAAAACAAGCATGTGTATACACACATACAAATGTGTACTTTAGTGTGTCTCTGTGTGTGCAAACCATTGAACTGCCTTAATGACAAACTGCCCTGTCTTGTACGTATTACCGATGTGTCCGTGTGTGCGTGAGGGAGTCGTGTATGTGTACATTCGGGTCGGTCGACACCACCCGTTGGTTACACGATAACGTTCGTTCCTTTTTACCAGTCCTCTGGTCGAATCGTTTTTGTAATAATAGTTCCTTTGTTCGAACGGAATCTAATTATTGGACCGTTTTTGTCGAGTATTGTGGAATAAATATATCCCTTCGTGAATTTGCTGTTCTAGTTAATTTATTTTGAAATCGGACCGAACTTCTTTAGGGCGAAAATTGTGTTATTTGGGAAGCCTTAAGTTCAGAGAAATCAGGAGCTCTTAACTTAGTTGCTTAATAAATAAAGAAAACGAAATTGAGATGCCCGCCGTGGCCGTGCGCTCGATAGGTACATAAAATAAAATAAATAGCGAGCAGTAATTTATAAAACGCAGTTAAACACCACTTAAAGCGTCTTCCGCCAAGTCACAAACTGGATAGGATCTGTTTAATATTTAAAACGTAAGATACGTTTCCGAAATTATTTCAGCAAACCGATTGCGCCGTGGAGAAAATGTTTCGGTGTGCAAAAAGCGCCAGTTCTACATCTAATGGTGTCTTCCGCGAAGTCGCAAACTGGATAGGATCCGTTAAATATTTAAAACGTAAGATACCTTTCCGCAATTATTTCAGCAAACCGTATGCACCGTGGAGAAAATGTTTTGGTGTACAAAAAGCGCCAGTTCTACATCTAATGGTGTCTTCCGCGAAGTCGCAAACTGGATAGGATCTGTTAAATATTTAAAACATCAGATACGTTTTCGCAATTATTTCAGCAAACCGAATGCGCCGTGGACAAAAAGCGTCAGTTCTACTTCTAATGGTGTAATATTTACATAATTGAAATAAACTTTGAAACTAAGTAAAGGATCTGTAGCGATATCTTTACAAATTTGTGTCAATATGATAAAATCTGAATCTTGGTCTAAAACAGTTTCAAACCTTTCTAAAATGCAATAATTTTTTGCGTCTTCTGCAGCGCACAGCTGTGCGTGAATTGCGTTCACTATTCACACTGACTTCACTAACTATAGCTAAGAATTTTCTAATTTTCTATTCCTTCCATTACTCTGAAGTTATAGTTGTAAATAATTTGTAAATCTGTTTTAATCTACGTTGAAATTTGACCTATTTTTTTTGATACCTTAATTTAAAAAACACCTTATTTAGATCATTGGAATATATATGATTGTGAAACGCCGCCTGTAACTATGTGCCCCAACGCGTAAGAATCGACTGTGGTGATAAAACGATATGCGAACATATGTTAGTCTGTTAAATTATCGAGACTTGCAAAACACTATCTTTGTACTTACACTGAATGCGTGTATCTGTGGATAACATCTGCGAATAGCTTCTGCCATAAGATGTGAAGTATGTATTTCACACGTAATATGTAAGAAGTTGCCACAATCTTTTTCAAAGGACCGGTCTGCAGAAGGCACAGCAGCGGCGGTGTCAGTCATAAACATTAAGAGTTAATTTCTTGAAAGTTCAAATTTTTCTAATGTAGTACGATCTTTGATATTACTTCGGTCATATATTGTTGCATGTTGCATATTGTTGTATGGAAGATAGTAAGATTAAAGATGACGGCTGATGTAGTTTTATTGTACAAAAACACAAATAGGTTGACGATGTAAATCACAATTTTTGCTCTGCATTTTTAGATCGAGCCGAATCGATATTAAGATAAAAAAATAACTCTTTTATGTTTCATTAAAGAAAAACCGCACAATAGTGTGCATTGTGAGGGTAATTCAGAGAACGAACGAGTTTGTTCATATCTTCCACCTGATAGTAAGTTTCAAATAACTGCATTCTCTCTCCCGCCGTTTGGGCAATATTAAAAAAAAAATTTATATATTTACTTCAGTCCACAAAATAGTGAAAAATTAGAGAACGTGAGGAACAAACTTTCACACTGCATTTTGCGTATTGTTTTCTATAGAATATTTAGTTTTGCTAACGTATCTTTAATGCTAAGATTTAATATTTTAAGTAAAAGTTTCGGCGACATATCTTTTGATTTTTTAAGTTAATGCCAGTCTAGAATGCTTGATGAAGATGACTTATTAAACTTATATTACGAGGGTGGTCCCAGAAATACCCAACCCAACAAAGAAAACACAAAAATTTTGGAAAGAAATATATCCCCTTTCAGCTCTATACACTTTTCCCATTGATGTTCAATAAGTTCGATACCCTTTTTATAATATAATAAGAACTGTCTTGTTCATCAAAATAGCTGCCGACATTACTTTTTTACGTTGGAAAATCTTTGACCACTTTGACCATTTTTTCAAGTTTGGGAACAGAAAATAGTCCTAGGGGTTAAATCTGGCGAATAGGGTGCATGAGGTAGCAATTCAAATTTTAATTCATTAATTTTGGCCATTCCAATAACGGATTTGTGAGCTGGTGCATTGTCTTGAAGAAACAATACCTTCTTCTTAGCCAAATATAGTCGATTTTGCTTGATTTCTTCGCTCAAACGTTGCAATAAGTTCGCATAATACTCGCCGTTGATTGTTTCTCCTTTTTCAAGATAGTGAATGAATCCCAAAAAAAAAACGATGTCATGAGTTTGCCTGCAGATAAAACTGTCTTCGCCTTCTTTGGAGCCGGTTCTCTCATTTGAATCCATTGTTTTAATTGTTCTTTTGTCTCGGGTGTGAATTGATGGACGCATGTTCACCCATGGTTATGGAAAGGCGTAAAAATTCTGCTTTGTTGCTGTGAAACTTTGCTAAACACTCAATTGAAACATCTTCACGACACTGCTTTTGCTCGAGTGTTAGCAAACGCGGCACGCTTCTTGCACACAGCTTTCTCATGTCCAAATTTTCAGATAATATGCGGTGTACCGCACTTTTTGAAATGCCTGCTGTTTCTGCTAGCTCGGGCACTTTCAGTCGACGATCATCCTGTACCACTTTGTGCATTTTCTTCACCATTTCCGGAGTCGTCAGCTCATTTGATCGACCACTGCGATGTTCGTCTTGGCAGCTCGTACGGCCTCGTTTTAACTCTGCTACCCAGTATTTCACTGTTGTAAACGAAGGAGCAGACTCACCCAGAGTAGAAACCAGTTCAGCTTTTCTATCGGTTGGGCTGAGACCTTTCAAATAAAAGTATTGTATCACGTAACAATGACAAATTTTCTCTATTTTTACAAATTCATTGGAAACGTTCACTATTGATGGCTGCCAAACAAATGCTAAATAACGTGGCGTCTTCAAGCTTGAAACATATGCTTTGTAGATTGTGTACTTTCTAATACAGTGATGTTTTTCAAGCAACTACTGCCATATATAGGTCAGGCCGAGTACTTATGGGACCACCATCGTAGTTATAGTCAAAATTGTTTTAATAATTTAAAAGTTATTTGGGCCAAAACTTTTATGTCAATCTTTACCATATTTTGTTTAGTTGTCCTGTACTAAAACTTTTTGACTGTCCACGTCTTCTTTTCGTGTTATGTATTTTAAAATTAACCAAGATTTAATTAACTTTTATACTTTTCCGTGGGAAGAATGTATTCAACCTAAGCATTAACAATAAAAGTATTTTGTTTCGCTATTCCACAGCCTATCCAACATTTCGCATTTTACGTCGGACATAAAACGTCGATTTAATTAAATTCACACATTATCCTCTGAGGAAATTTTTAAATTTTTATCTTTCCCCTCATCCCTGTACTTCTATTTTTTTTTAAATTCCAACGCCGAATTACACGACATCAATTGAACAACGTAACGAGTTCATTCCGCGGCTTGTTTACATTATCCGAAACCGCCAATTCAGAACCAGAGAGAAGAGCAGATTCGAGAAATCTTTTCTCTTCGTCCTCTTTCCCTACGAGCAGAGAGGAAAAAAGAGATTAAAACTTATCTCGTGCACAGATGCGTCGACCGGCGTACGTATGCGATGCGAGGATGGGAGCAATAATGTCGGAATCACTACCGCCGACACACCACCACTACCTAAATTAATCTTGTCCGAGTTTTGAAGTCCCCAGGCTGCTCTTGCGAGGAAAAAACTTAGGGCGAAGAAAAAAGGGAATTTTCTGCTTAGTCGCGTCGAAAATTACAACTTGGAGAGTTTTGTTGCTTTCTCGTCCTCGAGCTGTTTCTTCCAATTTTAATCCTTTTAGGAGAGAATCTGTGAGGTGAAATCTGTTTTAACGTTACTATCTAGTTTGTTTCTATCGCCTCGGTGAGATCAGGAAAGGAAATCTCTAATTAACTATTACGCGAATTTGACTGTCGCGAGTATATGCATACTTAACCGTTGCGATTTATTGCCTCGCAATGTAATTAATGAGACGAATTGAATCACGATCATAAACGTAAACGCGTACGCATTCAGATTTTTGCGATTAAATTCTCTGTCGATGAATAGGTGAACGTATTGTTTTGCAAGAAATACCTTCGCGAAGACATAGTCTTTATATAATTGTATTCATAATAAATGCTTCAGAACGAATATTAATAACGGGTGGCGCAAAAGTAATGTCATAATTTGATCTGGTTGCCATTTTGTTATAAATTAAAAAGAAGAGCTCTGTTTTCATAAAAAGTTTATTTGAAAGTGTAAAATTGGTGACATTAATTGGAAAAAATTATGCTCAAATGGCCACTCCCCGAGCGGATGCATAATTGCACTCGTTTTACGGCATTTTGAATTGTTGCTCGCAAACCATCTGGCTCCAAACTGGCGATTTCTTCTTCAATGTTAGCTTTCGAGACTTGCAAGGTGCGTGGTTTGTTGTGGTAAACGCGAGATTTTAAAAAGCCCCAAAAGAAGAAGTCTGGTGCTGTTAGATCTGGAGATCTGGACGGCCAGTTCAAATCTCCAAAATGGGAGATCACTCGACCTGGAAATTGGTGTCTCAAAATCTCCATCGTTGTCCAAGCTGTGTGAGCGGTTGTTCCGTCCTGTTGAAACCAACAATGATCGAGACTCAGTGCAGCAACTTGCGGCAAAAAAAACTTGTTTGGCATCTGCCTGTAACCCTCACCATTTACGGTTACGGTGGTGCAATCGGCGTTTCAAAGAAAAAGGGCCAATCACTTTTCACTGCAAATGCCGCACAAAACAGTCACTTTGAGGAGATGCAATGGCTCTTCATGCATTTCGTGTGGATTCTCTATGTCTCAGAAACACAAATTTTGTTTGTTAACATAACCACTTAGTGGAAATAAGTTTCGCCGCTCATTATGATTTTTGTACGAAATCATCCTCTTCTTGCACCTAGTTGAACGGAGTATGGCAGTAAGTTAACCTTGTCCGACCAACCAATACTGTTTTTATTCTCCGATTGTTTAAATATTTTGTTTTAATCCCAATATAAGAACGAAACAGCAATTTATTCTAATATTAAGCTACTAAAAATTATAAGCTAATCGTTTAAATTCACCGTAAAAAAGGAGACCGCTTAATTTACGAAACATCCGAACATCTTCAACTTCTCCAAGTTCCTTTTTACATTTAAATTCGGGCGTAATTGACAAATTGAATTTTTCCATCGGCATCTCGCAAAGGAAGATAACAAAAGGTTCACTTAATAACAACGATGTGATTACGTCGTTTCCAAAGTTACCGAAACTTATTAATAAATTTCAAAGAAGTTATAATCCAGTTTAAACTTTTAATCCTTCGTCGCTGGATTTGGACGCTCTTGGTGTGGGTGGACGCCGTTCTTGTCGTTTATTTGTTATTGATATAAACATCTGACGCAACTTTTCGTTAGTACAATATACCCTTTTAACTCCATTTCAGAATTAAAGCGCGTATATATGGATCGCAAAGGATTGTCGTTGTTTTGCGATTTCCGAGATGTTTGCACAATATTTTGCTTGTTCTTGTTAATAATATTGTCATCGTTATCGTTTTAATAGCCTTGTCGACTTTCGACATTTCTACATGGAATTGTATCTGGAAGATGTACAGTAAGTAATTTGGCAATCATCACTCACTTTATAAGCGAACACCTTTTCAAGTGCATTTAACACAGTAGATCATTAACTACTGCTTGGTACACCTCTGGATTCAGCGAATCTTTTCAGAATTAAAGCACGTATATATGAATCGCAAAGGATTGTCGTTGTTTTGCGATTTCCGAGATGTTTGTACAAAATTTTGCTTGATCTTGCTAATATTATCATCGTTATCGTTTTAATAGCCTTATTGACTTTCGACATTTCAACATGGAATTGTGTCTGGAAGATGTACAGTAAGTGATTTGGTCATCATCACTCACTTTATAAGCGAACACCTTTTCAAGTGCATTTAACATAGTAGATCATCAACTACTGCTTGGCACACCTCTGGATTCAGCGAATCTTTTCAGAACTAAAGCGCGTATATATGGATCGCAAAGCATTGTCGTTTTACGATTTCAGAGATGTTTGCACAATATTTTGATTCATCTTGCTAATAATATTTTCATCATTATCGCATTTTGCTGATACTCATATTTTTCAGTAAAAAAATATTCGAAAAAGAGTCGATTTCATGCAACATGAATCCACAAATTAATATCACAAATACCGCATAATATTTCACAACATTTCTGTATGAAATGAAAAACTGATTTGTGCACCAATCAAACAAAATGAAAATATCTGACAACGTTCAGAAATGATTAAGTCGTCTATAGACTCAGCGATCCGAACCGCCTTTCCTTTGAATCATATTCCATTTTATTGCTTGAAGTTTACAATGCAAAATTCTAAGTAACATAACGATTAAACATACTTTTTATTCGCAACAATAAAGTACTCTTTCAGACACTCAATAACGTTTCCCCTTCTCCTTCTTCCGCAGTAATAAATCTACATTAAACGCGAATCAATACAGAACACAGCAGCTGCTCGTAAATAACTCCCCGAAAACTAAACATAAAAGATTTTTGACACATATTTAGTAACGTTTGCGAATTTCCGACGACAGACGTTCAGATCGCTTGCCAAACCGCTTAACCTCCTTTTTCGTTATACGTAGACGCCTATGTGCGAGCGCCCAGCACGTGCAGCTTCGAACAACTCAGGGGAACACACTCTAGCGGACTTCGACAAAAATCACTCGATTTTTGCTGCTGGCTGGTGGTAATTTAGGAACAATAAGTGCGGAAAGTATACATAAGTGCAGGATAAAATATTTTGTTATGCGACGACTAGTTATTTATTAAAAGCCGTTAATGTATCAAGTATTCGAATGCCACTCCTTTCGTTTCGAGATGTTATGTGTAATTTTAATAATATAGTTTAGTTTATGATGGGTTAGTGTTAGTCACAAAAGGGGTGTAATGATTATGACGCGTATTTTTGAAGAAACGCTAGTGAGATCTAAATAAGTCGAAACACGTACTTTCGTATTTCTTTTTCTACTGATAACATGATTTAGAATAACTGATATACCGCGTAGATGTATATAAAGTAGTTAAATAAGAAAGAATAATGTTAAAAACGCAGACCTTGGGGGAGCACCAGAAATAATATATCGCGTAATAGATAGTTTAAATTTAGGTTTATTAAAAAACAGTAGTGACCTGTAATTCAGGCATATACAGTCATTTAAATAAGAGCGTGTTCGGCATAAGTAGCAGTTGGTGTGAGTTTATAGAAGGGACATTCATTGTCTCACTACGAGTCTGTGTTCGTGCGATGGCATGCCTGGCAAATCAAGTGAATTCAAGAATTCAGTTGAATAGTTGACAACTTCGTCTTGATTCACCACAGTATCGATGGACTTACATGTTGTCGTTTCGCCGGGTATTCCATTCTGAATGGTGAAGTTGATGGTATTGACATCGATGTTTTTGGCCGCTAATATAGCACGCGTACTGAGCCACTGATGATTTTTGTAGTTCTGTGTAATGTTTGGGAACACTTTTTGCATCAATTCGTCTGTGCTTTCTGTGATCTTACAGAAATTTGCTGGCAAGGTGATACATTGCGTAGATTCATCAATTTGCATTCGCCCATTTCCAATATCCATTAATTGTTTTGCAAAATTTCTAATTGAAATGGTAGTGGCGCCATCTGTCGAAAATTGGTCGTACCAACTTAGAAACCCTCGTGGGCTCATGCACAACAACTTTGCTAAAGATCATCACATGATCAAATGCATAGTTTACGATTCTATAAAGGACATACAGACAAACATTCATTTTTATATACAGACTTGTTCATTCTAGAATTAGATATGCGCTGCCCACAAGTGGAAAGAGTGCAGTTAGGTTAAAGCGCGCGAGAAAGGAGGATAGAATATTTCTCACTGGCAGTTTCGTTTTCTCCCACTTTTGTATTGCAAACAACTTCCCCTACTTTCTCGCGTGAACCTTCTTATTCTAGTAAACAAATATCTGAAGTAGTTGACGTAAAACCTCTAACAGTTCGTCGTATTCTACACTAGGATTTTTAAAAGTTTCTTTTAATTTTTTCATTGTTTGAAAATCTTTTTAATTTTTAGAATTTTCTATTTCATTTATTTCAAGAATATTTTATTAGTTTCACGCCAAACGGCAAAACATTTCAAGAAAATAGCCATGTTGCATTTTATTAAAAGATTCAAATAAAATGCATCAAATAATTTATACAATTCAAAAATGTAGGTACGTATTGTCAATGCATAATGATTTACAGCCCCGACCTACACACATCATGTCGCTGGTGAAGACTGATTTCAGACATTCTCACGCGTAACACGCGAGAAAGTAGGGGAAGTTGTTTGCAATACAAAAGTGGGAGAAAACGAAACTGCCAGTGAGAGATATTCTATCCTCCTTTCTCGCGCGCTTTAACCTAACTGCACTCTTTCCACTTGTGGGCAGCGCATATGTAATTCTAGAATGAACAAGTCTGTATATAGATTATCGTAAATTGGAAGTTATGAGAGCATATTTATTGTGAAAAATAAGCATAGTTAACCATAGATAAAGGTCCGATAACTTATTTTTGTCTCTGTGAGTTCCTGAAAGATACGATCGTTGAAAAAGGTCAATAAGTGGAAGGGGGTGTACTTTAATATAAGTGTTAGTTTTAAGAGTAGGAAGCATATTAAATAGTGTGAAGTAAATCAATGTGTATTTGATAATAATTAGCGGCGTAAGTCGTGCGAGGTTACTCTGTGCGATACAGGTGCGACAGTGTGATTAATTATTTGCTGATGATGATGATAAGTTAGTTCTTGAAATCCGTATACAGAATACGAACATTATTGTAATGAGGGGATTTATTTACCTTTTACGATTGAATGAAATATTATTTGAAAAATGGGGCACACAAAAATACGTAGGTACGCGTATATTATGACATTCACCAAACATTTCGGAAACGAAAATAATACTGAAACCTTGCGCCTAAATAGCGTCTGTTACCTGATACTATACACGGTTATCGCATGTCATATGATACGGTAGAAAAAAAGCACGAGCGCCGGCCTAATCCTAGTTGGCGTGGGGCAGTCAAAGTCCGGAGAGTCGTCAGATCGACAAAACAAACGAATCGGCACGTTTTTAACTCTAACTGGTCGTTAGTAAAACGACTGGCCAGAGTCAGATCGACTCGCTGGATCTCATTTTGACAGCGCGAGAATTCAACCTGATCTGTCCGGTCCGCGTTCGTCGAACTGAGCGAAACGAATCCGGTAAATTGTAATTGACCCAGTTTCTGGCGAGCTTCCTCTGTGCGGTTATTTTTTTCCACCGGCGTGTTTACCTGTGCTTTATCGCGTATTTTAGTTCGACGTATCTCGTTTTGTTTTGTTTTGTTTCAATTTTTTTTCTGTTATGTCGCTCTAGTGTTTTGTTTGTACAGACTATAGCGCGGCGGGGATAATGGATTTTGCAAGAGTTTTATTTTTCGTTGAAAATCGACAATAATTCCTAAAATACTTTGTACGATAAAATGCAAACGCTTCGAAAAATTTTATCGATACACGTTTGGAAAATTTGTGCTGTTTTATAGCTACATTTTTAAATTAATCTTTTCCGCGCTTACAGTTAAATGAGTAGCTGCGGCTAAGTATGTTTTAATATTAATCAGCTTTGCTAACACACTTGCGCAAAGCGAAAATATTTTTCCAAGTAAAGGTTAATTTCAAAACTTTTCATTTTGACGAAAAATTTCAATTTAAGTTATTGTAACGGATTGTTGAATAAGTTTTCGCTGTTTTTTCAAACGATGGCGTTGGCAGAACCGCGTGCATGTAGTTTAAGGTGGGGGCGCATTTGTAAAGAAGTAATATAAGCTTGCAATTTCGCCGAACTGTAAACATCGTGCTTTTGCATAGTATTAAACATGTCAAATTTCGTACTGAAAAAGAGTACATATTTTATATTCAAAAAAAAAAAAAAGAAAAGTGTAACTGAAGCACACAGAATTCTTGCTAAGGCTTACGGACGACCGACCTCTGTTAAAAATAACACGTAGAGATTGGTGGGTTGGTCAAAAATAATGATTTTGATATTGAAGGTAAAGTGCACTCTGGCGTACCAAAAAGCTTTGAAAACGAAGAATCGGTAATGGTACTTCAGAAAGACTTATGTCATACGCAAACTGAACAAAATCATTAGGAGTTGATCATACAACAGTTTCGAAACGTTTCAAAGCATTAGGAATGATTCGAAAGTAAAAACATTGGTCGCCGAAAGATGAAAAATAGGTCTTTTCACCTGTGAACAAATGGTTCAACCGCAGAAAAGGAAAGTTTTTTTTGCATTGTATCGTGACGGGCGATGAAAAATGAATACACTTCGATAACCCTAAGCGCAGAAAAATTGTGGAGCAAGCCCGGCCATAGGAGCCATAGGATCAGCTGTGTGTAGTTTATTACGAGTTGCACAAAGACTGAACATGTGTTTCCTTTAATGCACTTTTCACTTTTGGGAACAGACAGGAGTCACATGGTGCGAGATCCGACGAATACGAAGAATGATCAAGCACAACTAAGCGCTTGTCCGTTAAAAATTGCTTCACAGATAGAGAGCATGAGCTGATGAGTTGTTCTGGCACAGAATTCATGAGACGTTCTTCCACAAATCCGGCCTTTTCTTCCTTGATTAGGACTTCTTTGTAGTATTTCTGATTAACGGTTTGATCATCAGCACCCAGTCAGTCATGATAACACCCTTGATATCGAAAAAAATGATCAGCATGGCTTTCGATACCTTGGACCTCTTCTCGACCTTCAGAAAACCGTCTGTGCCATTCAAAAACTCGTGCACGTAACATAACATTTTCACCAAACACTACCTTTAACATTTGCAAATATTGTGTTGCACTCTTGATATCGAAAAAAACGATCATCATTGCCGTCAATTTCGACTTGCTCATTTGTGCTTTCTTCTGTCTTGGCGATCCGGCGGCTTTCCAGTGCATCCAAGTTTCATCACATATGATGATTTTTATGAGAAAATCTGGTTCTTCTGTGAGTCATTCCATGATGGCAGAGCAAATGTTCATCCGATTGTCTGTTTGTTTCTGAGTTAGGTTTTTCGGCACCATTTTTGCACAAACTTTTGTCATGTTTAATTCACCATACAAAATGTGTCTTACTGTTTCTTCGTTAATGTTTACCATATCGGCAATTATCCGAATACTCAGACGTCGGTCTTTCCGCATAATTTCATTAATGTTCTGAACGTTACTTTCAATTCTTGCGGTCAACTCGGGCACATGACGTAACATCACTAAACACCTCCTTTAACATTTTGTCGGCGTTTTCTTTTAATTTGTCAAGAAATTTTAGGTTAATTCGCTGTTCGATTATTATGTCAAGCATTATCACGTCACTACTAAGTAACAGCATCCTCTACAAGTAAAGCTCGAGAGTAAACTAAAGCGATGGATAAAGAGAGGAAACTAAGGGTTGTTGATTGGGAAGTATCAAGGTCAATGACATAATTACAGCCTCCCCAGATGCAGCTGCACGATGGAAGGAGCGCAGTCTCGTTATTTAATTGCCATACTTTGTATTTAAACACATTTCTACACACAAAAATTTATGTGTAAAAAGTCTTCATTACCGTTCCCTGTAATTGCATATTTCTTTATATGCGTGTGCATTTACATGGTGGTCATTACTATTCACTACTTAACCCCCAAATTGTCTATCCAATTACTTGTGAGATCATTATTGGAGCAGATCAAATTAGGTAAACTAAATCCGGGATTTCGAGTGGCTTGCCTCTATTAAATCCAGTCAAGGGAGTTCATTTATCTAATAATAATGCCCATTATTAGTGTTCCGTTCTAATCGTAGTAGTGGTAGCAGTTGAATTCCCTTCAGTTCCGGTAGTTAATTTAATATCTGTCAGGCCAGATATAATAAATATCTGGTAACAAAACAATTACGTCCGTAAGCCGACTTAACTGAAAATGAAGTAGATGTGTATGTACCACGGTTCCAGTATAAAATTAAAGTAAATAAAATGCGGGACAGTTCAGGCACTTTGCCAGAGAAAATGGGTAATTTAAAGTGCAAGGTTGCTCAAAAGAAAATTACATTTCGGAATCACCATTACTCACGCGAATGATAAAATACGGAAGACAAAAAAACAAACTCTATTTGTAAGTGTAATAATTTACTTAGCGCTTTGAATATAGTTACTTATCCTAAGGAGCTCTTCGTGACTAAAAAAAAAAGAATTTTTTACATGAAAATGTCTTAATAATTGCGTTATTGGGGATTAAATTGGAATGACTAGGCAATTTCGGTACTTTGATTTATAAAACGAATATCGAAGTACCGCAGAGGTCAAACCTTGGACCACTTTTATTTAATATTTTCATAGATGACCTTATTAAGTCTATTGATTGTCGTCTATTAGCCGATGACATTAAAATTTATCACAGAATTGACTCGTTATCTGATATTAACTTATTGCAAATTCATGTTACCAAAATTTATAACAGCTGCTCATAAAATAACTAACTAAACATATATACCAGGTTGTTCAATAAGTTTTGTTATTCGATTTAAAAAGTACGGATTTATGGTTTCAAATATAATCTCCCCGAACTTCAGTATACTTGTTCCAGTGATCTTCTAATTTATGGATTCTATCCCTGAAGTGAGAATCCCGAAGACTGTCGAAATGCGCTTTCACAGCTGCTATTACCTCTTCATTCGATGAAAAACATTTTCCACGTATGAATTATGTGGGACGTACGAACAGTCAGAAGTCAGAGGAAGCTAAATCTGGCGAATAGGGTGAATGTTACAATATTTCGTACTTTAATTCACTGATTTTCGCGATTGTTTTTTGAACTGTGTTACAGGATGCGCTGTCTTGATGAAAAATGGTTTTGCTTTTTTATGAACCAAGTCTTTTCTCAAGAATTTTAACGTCTTGCTGGTCCATAAGGTTACAATAATAATCTGAATTTATTGTTTTACTAGTTCGGAGGTAACCACGAACAAAATTCGTTTTTAATCCTAAAAAACTGTTGCTAACACCTTCTCAGCCGATTTCTGGACCTGGACTCGCTTCGGAATCGAAGTACCGGGTTCACACCACTCCTTACCCTCTTGTTTTGTTTGACGATCATGGTGGTAGATCCAAGTCTCGTCCATAGTGATGAAACGACGCACAAAATTGTTTTTATTCTTTCCTAAATGCTTTAAATGTTGCTGAGAAAGTCGGATTCGAATGTGTTTTCGTTCCAATGTTAACGAATGTGATCCCATTTTGCATACAGCTTTCTGAAACCCAAAACCTCGACTTAAATATTGCTTACACTGCTTAATGAGATACATACCTAGGGCTTCTACTAAATCTCTCTCGGTTAATCGATCTTCCAAAACCGTATCCTGTATATTTGCTACGCTTCCTGGTGTTGATGCACTTTTTGGATGTTCTTCACGTGGATCGTGTTCAAGACTTGTATGATCACGTTTAAATTCAGCAACCCATTTTTCTACTGTTCTGATTGAAGGCGAAGACACTTTTAATAATCGTTCATGAATTTATTTGGGTGCTACACCTTCCAAAAATAAGAATTTCAGCACTGTACGATATTCAATTTTTCCTATTGGTAAAAAATACAGTTACTCGTCAATTTTGAACATTTTTGGTAAATGTACAAATGAGAAAATATAAAAATGAGAGAACTTCACATGTGTTCATACAAAAGCAGTGTAATTTTTAGAAAAATAAAACGACGAATCTAATAGCACTATCTCTTATCGAGCGACAAAACTTATTGAAGAACGTGTTAAGTGTTTCCTGATGTTCTATTTTAGAAAGATTTTTTAAATTGACTCTAGTTACTCTGTTAACAATGTTGGAATTTCACACTAAAGAATAAATAAAATATCAAGGAATATTAAACACTTGTCTGAATTTCACACTATATTATATATTAACTGCGACTAGTTAGTCTCTTAGGATATTATTGAGCAAGTACAATACAGGTTACAATCTTCTTTATATGGAAAAACGGATAGCAATAATTAAATTCGATTACGAGCAAGAGGAAGGGGTAAAATACATACATACAAGATTATTGGTTGGTGAAAGACCATGCTTCGAGATATCTATTTGGAAGAATGGCCTTTTATTAGATATTTCCACATACTAAATAATGTTATACATTATTTTTTCGTAGCAATACACTCGACTGCAGTTTAATATAATTTAAATTCAAATTTATTAACCAATACAAAGTTTATTTTGATATACTCCGTCCCACATTATTTGTTTCTTTTAATATCACCAGAGAATTTTTCATCCCATGCTAAGTAGGAACTGTTTCGTGTTACTGAAGTTTTAAGAAATTTAAATAGAATTACATTCCGGCAGAAACATTTCGATTTTTATGACGGGTGTAAATTTAAGGTTGGCTATTTTATAGCGGTAAGATTTCAAGTTTTAAATGAAGTCGGTGAAAATATACCGATTTTATTCAAAGAAACTTGGCGCAGTTCAAAGTTTTGGATAATATTATTGCTATACTGTTTCAACATTAGATATTTTCCTTCCTGAACACAAACATTCGAGATTTTATAAACACGAAAATATATCATCTATTAATTATATGGATTTATTTCGTTGGAGTTTTTTTTTGTAAATAAATTAAAAAATCGCGGAATATATAACATGATACGAGTCAATGACTTTTGATCCATTATAGTATTTAGTGTGAATTATGTAATATGCAGTACGCGGCGTAAGTTGGAATAAAATTCATAACTTTTTGACAGGTAGATTTTTTTACGTGTAAGTAATTACCCGCTTTTACGATATTAAATTAAAAAATTCTAATTTTAGCCGCTTTTTGCATTGTATTGAGTTAGCAACTAAATACTTTCGGTTTCAATGATTTGGATGCCAACAAACATAGTTCTTGGATATGTTAACCGTTGCCAAGGGGAGAGTCGAGAGTTGAAATGGTACGCCTAGTCTTTCGAAGAATATTTTCATTTTCTGCATATTTTTACTTTTAATTTCATTTAAATAAAGATACTGCCTAGCATGTATTTTCCAAATGTAAATGTATCGTACTAATTCTCGGAAGAGAGAGTTTAGGTAATATAAATGCATTGTGGTATTTATATAATTATCTTTATGTATATTATCTCAGAAGTATATTTGTATTTTCCTTAATGTATTTTCAGACAGGTGTTTGTTATACAAAGGATGTATGTATATGCATTGTATTGGGTTGGCAACTAAGTACTTTCGGTTTTGTAGTGTAAAATAAAACACTTTTTTTTTAAACAAAGAATAGCTTTTAATCAATTATATATTTTCCATTTTGCTCAATGACCTTTTGCCATCTTTCTTTCAGCTGCATGATTGCGCGCTCATAAAATTTCTGATCCTTATCAGCAAAAAACTGAACAAGTTGCGAATGAAGGTCATCGTCATTTGTGAAAGTTTTACCATTCAAAGAATTCTGCAAACTTCGAAATAAACGGTAATCAGATGATGCTAGATCAGGGCTGTATGGGGGATGTGGCATCACTTCCCAGCCAAGCTCCAATAGTTTCCCACGAGTTACCAAAGATGTGTGAGGCCTTGCATTATCTTGGTGGAAAACTACACCTTTCCGATTTGACAATTCTGGCCGTTTTTCTTTGATGGCTTCATCCAGTTTTATTAATTGTTGACATTAAACATCAGAATTGATCGTTTGGTTCCTTGGAAGCAGCTCAAAAAACACAACACCTTTGTAATCCCACCAAACTAATAGTATAATCTTCTTTGGATGCAATTCAGCTTTCGATGTGGTTTGAGCTGGTTTATCGTGTTTGCTCCATGATCGTTTTCGAACTATGTTGCTGTACAGGACCCATTTTTCATCACCAGCGATGATTCTTTTTAAGAAAGGGTCGGTTTCATTTCGTCTAAGGTGCATATCACAAAAGTTGATTCTTTGTGTTAAATGAATTTCTTTCAATTCGTGAGGTACCCAAATATCAAGCTTCTTAACTAGCCCAAGACATTTTAAATGTTTTTCAATTGTTGTGTGCGATACATGTAGTCTCTGCGCAACCTCACGAACAGTTATATGACGATCCTCTTCAATTATGACTTTCATTTGGTCATCAAAAACTTCAGTAGGCCGACCAGAACGTTGCTCATCTTTGAGGGAAAAATCTCCAGAACTGAATTTTTTATACCAATTCTGACACGTGCGCTCTGTTAAGCAATTAGCACCATAAACTTCACATATCTTTTTGTGAGCCGCAACAGCTTTCTTCCCTTTACGGAAATAAAATAGTAAAATACGTCGAAAATGTTCGTTTCTGCACTCCATTTAAAATTAACCCGCAACTAATAGCTTTAATAAAAATCACGCACTACTTGCTTCTGAACTTACGTCAATGTGACTAGTATCACGCGACAAACGGTAAAGTACAGCACTAACATACGTTATACAAAAAATAAAGCAACGCTCTCTATCAGTAAAAACCGAAAGTACTTAGTTGCCAACCCAATATATGCAACATAGAAACTTTTGAAAAATATTTCTTCCCTGCGTGGCACTTATCGATCATCACCATTAGATCACAGAGACAGATTTTTGCATTACTTATACGATGTAAAAAAAACAGTTAAAATTAGAATTTTTCAGTTTGACATCACAAGAGCGCGTAATTATATGCAATTAATAACCTACGGTGGATTTTTATTTAATGACTCTTTCCATAATGCAATTTATGGCATATTAGAAAGACTCGAATTCACTGTCTCCGTAGTCTAATGATGATGGGGCATTCCCGGAGAGAATGAGACCACGGGTTCGAGTCCTACACGGAGAAAAATAGTTTATGCAAGAAATTGCATCAAATACCTTTAACAGTTTAACAAACGAATATGATGGGAATACAGAAAGCTGCAATTTACAACAAAGAAAAGAACTTGAACCACCACTTATACGCGTCTACGGATTGGACAATATAAATCCGCTGGTGAATTTACGAGATGAGGTAGCACAATATTTGAAATCAAAGCAACAGGTCAAAGTTCAACCAAAGGGTCAAGCTCTAATCACTTAAGGTTGAAATATAATCCCTTTAACCTTAAGTGATTAACTTAATCAACTACAGACTCCGTCAAAATTACAATCAAACTCTAGTTGAGAAGCTAACCTTGTCAGACAAGAAGTACCGCAACGGTTTTACTGCGAAAGATAGGAACACACAAAAAATTTGTGCCGGAAAAATTTATTTATTCAAATTATTGGCCATTTGATTCTACAAATCTTGCCCATCTTTCAGGCAATTTATGGATGCCCTCAAAAAAAAAACTGTTTGTCCTTTGAGCAAAGCAATTCATCGAGCTATGTATTTTCTAACTTATTCGAAATTGGCGAAGTACTGCTCTGCAAGTGCGTGTCCCATTGATGCAAAAAGGTGATAGTTGTATGGGGCTAGGTCTGGAGAGTATGGTGGGTGTAACATTATGTCCCGTCCAAGTACTTTCAACGCTTCCTTGACGGGCTTTGCTGTATAAGATGGAGTGTTATGCTCTAAAATCACTTTACCGTGTCTTCAGGGAGTTTTTCTATTAGTGCGTGATTCAAATTGATAATTTGTTGTCGGTAGCGATGAGTATTAACTCTTTCACCAGGTTTCAACAGTTTGTAACACCAAACACAGAGCATTGTGTTGCGGCCAAAACGATTTGGCCCTGGAGTCGATGGGCCGGTTTCGCCTGGTGATAACCATGATTTTTGTGCGCTTGGGGTTTTCAAAATAAATCCATTTTTCGTCACCCGTCACTATTCAATGCAGAAATGACTTACGATCATACTTTTGAAGCAACATTTCACAAACGATTTTAGATTTTCAATTTACCTGTCATTCAATTGATATACCCATTCTTCCATCTTTTGGATTTTTCCCATTGCTCGTAATTGGTCGCGAATGGTTTCTTGGGCCACATTTAGCGCTTCTGCCAATTGTTTTTGAGTTTGGGTTGTTGGGTCCTCAAACAATATCTCCTGCAGTTTCGCATCTTCAAACTTTTTCAGTCTACCAGAACGTTCTTTGTCTTGCACATCGAAATCACCACTTTTGAATTGTTGAAACCACGCCTCATTTGTTTTTATGGTTGGAGCACGCTCATGGTAAGTTTCTGTCAGCAAACGATGACTTTCAGATGCTTTTTTCTTTTGGTGGAATAAGAAAAGTAATGCGTGCGCAAATGCACTTTTTTCAGGCATGAAACTCAATATTTTCGAAAAGGTATAAATCTATGACAGCCTTACTTTGGCAAAATATAACATGTATGGCTTTGAAGCTTGATGTCAGTAGAATAAAATGACATATGTGTCAAATCATAACATTGCATACTTAAGCCTAGCGAGATGTGTTAAAAAATGTCACGACTTTTCGACACACCTGCTAAAATATCATTTTGACAATAGTAGAAAAGAATTGCCTAAGGACAAATGTGCATTTATTTATTATCAAATCCAGATTTTGCTATTATCCATAAATTTTAAATAACCGAACAATTAACATTAAATTACGTTTTAAATTTTCTCATCAGCATTATGCAAACTGAATAAACTTGACCAGATTTATTACTATAAGTGGCTATAATTCAAAAAACATAAACTATTCCAAATGAATGACATAAATATCGGCGCTGCTCTTGTTCCGAAACGTAGATAAATAAAAGCAATTCATTTGGAATGCGTTATTCTAATTACTCTATCAGTTTACCATTGCTATCCTTCATGTAGTAAACTAATTTATATCATTTGATTTTGTAAATATAATGCATGCGTGTATCAATAACTGTTGTAGTAAAACAAACACGACAACGTATATTTAATGTTGTAAAAAGAACATTATTTTTTGTTTGGGATAAAGTTTAGTGTGCCGTTTTGTTTACATTCATACGATAGGGAAATATAATCGTTTTTATTTACTTTGTTATTTATTAATACATTTTGTTTACACAACAATTTGCGATTACAATAAAATTTCGATAATATAATGTGTAATTACGATAACGGTTTTGTTATAACATACTTTAGAAAATATCTAAACCTATGATTACACAGGGTAACAAAATGAAAAAAAAAATTTGGTGCCGGAAATCTAACATCTGATTTTAGATGTTTTTAATGTGCTGATTCCAAAAATGCCACCAGATTTTTTCTATCAGCTCTAGATTTTGAGATACAGGTTATAGGTTAATTGATATTTTTTTCTGATAAAGGACAACAAATAAAGAGATAAATATGTACTTAATCGTCAAAATAGAAATTGTTTTGGGTATTTATCACGTAAATTTCCTGGCATTAGCAGGGAAAAACTAAAAGCTGGTATATTTGATGGTCCTCAAATAAGGCAACTTGTTAAAGATCCACAATTCACCACATCAATGAACGAGACTGAATCTAACGCTTGGTGTTTATTTATTCAAGTAGTACAAAATTTTCTTGGTAATCATAAAGCAGAGAATTACGTAGAATTAGTGGAAACTATGCTTTCAAATTTTAATATTCTCGGCTGTAACATGAGTATAAAAGTTCACTACCTCCACAGCCACCTAGATCGTTTTCCAGAAAACTGAGGTGATTGTAGTGAAGAACAGGGGGAAAGATTCCATTAGGATATTAAAACTATGGAAGATCGTTATCAAGGACGATGAGATAGCCACATGATGGCAGACTACTGCTGGAGCCTTCAGCGAGACTGCCCTAGTAAACTCCATTCTAGAAAGTCGTATAAAAGAAAATTTTTATGTGATTAGTGACTAATGTAATTATGTAAATTAAGTTTTTGCAATAAATACTTAAATCCATGTGTCTTTGTTTTTTTAACTGTCAATAGTAATATTATATATTATAACAGTTATAACGTAAAATATATACACAATTTTTTTAAAAAATCTCAAAAACTAGATCTGATAGACCAAATCTGAGAACTTTTTTACATTCTGCATCCAAAAATTACCCAGGAACAGTTAAAAAATCGCAAGCACTAAAATGTGTGTTGGCCTGTGTTATGCTTACTGTCTCTTAATGTACGTACATACACTACCGTCCATATTAGTTTGGACACTCAAATTTTAAAAGAGGGAAAACAGTTAAACTAGTTTATGTCAAAACTTAAAATTTTATTGCATTATTGTTTATAAATGTTTATTAAGTATAATAATAAAAATTAAAGTAATTCTAACGTTAAATAAACAAAAATATCTTAAACATTCGGCTCATAGAAGACCTCCCCTTTTTGCGCGAAGAACAGCCCGTACAATTGGAGGCATCCGTTTCACGAGTTTTTGAGGTAGGACACACTTTTCGCGCCCTCCTGTCCAATTCATCCTATAACAATTCTATGGGGTTTAAGTCAGGATTTTGCGGTGACCGTCATTTTTTGTAAAGTACTATTGTTTTGTTCGCCATTTAAGAAATTCTTACATATTACTGCTGAGTGTTTAGTGTCCTTGACCTCCATAAACACAAAATTTTCGCCTATTGACCTCGATTCGCTTTAAGTCTCCTGTATCGGCGTGGAAAAAATAACCCTAAACAAGCACAGAACTTCTTCCTTGTTTGACGGTCGGCACTATACAATCCTGCAGCATTCTTTGACCACTCGCTCTTCTTACAAAACCACGCCTTGATTGTCCAACCACCTCAAACTTTGATTCATCAGTCCACAAGATCCTTTTCCAGTCATTCAGTGTCCAATCTCTGTGTGTTTCTCCTCATTGTTGTCTTTTTGCCTGTTTCCCCGTCGAAGTAAAGGTTTTCTTACAGCAATTCGGCCGCGAAGATTTCTTTTCACCGTAGTAACAGATATTTTTCTTGCACCGTCGCGATTCATTCCTGCGGCAATTTCGGTTGCTGTCAGTCTCCTATTTCGTCTACTCATCGTCAGCGTGAGATATTATTCACTTACGACCTGAACCTGCTGGATCCTTTAAACTGCCCATGCGTTGATGTCGCTGAATGACATCACTAACAGTCGATTTATTAACATGTAGATTCGGAAATTTGCCGCATTGAATAACCTTCTAGATGAAAAGCAATAATTACAAAACATTTTTCTGAACTTGTTGGTTTTCCTCTGGGTATTTTAAGAATTGCATATATTATATTATCAGTGATGCGCACGCTAGCAAGTTTATTCGAAAACTAATGCATATTTTGATACCAAGACTTTTTGGGGTGAGGGCAGGTAAGTTTCGCAAGGTTTTGCTTGCAATATTATCTCAAAACTAATCGTATTTATGGCGGTACGTATTATTCCAGGAATTACCACAGTGAATCATAAAATATAATAGTTATTTGTAGATGCAAATAGATATATTGGGGTTGAATTTGATGGAGCCTGTGGTTTATTAACTTGATCAATAAGGTTAATATATAACCCCTTTCCACAATTAACTATTTGTAAATTCTGTATACGTATTTCGACAACCAAGTTGTCATCATCAGCAGATAAAATCAAAGTGTCGCACCTGGTAAAACACGGCGAAAAAATTGTACGAAAAATATACTCCGTAAAATCGTTGAAAAACCAAGATGTGCACATCTTGGTTTTCAACGATGCGGATCGCGTACGGAGTATATTTTTCGTACAATTTTTTCGCCGTGTTTTACCAGGTGCGACACTTTGATTTTATCTGCTGATGATGACAACTTGGTTGTCGAAATACGTATACAGAATTTACAAATAGTTAATTGTGGAAAGGGGTTATATATTAACCTTATTGATCTAGATATATTGGGTCGGGGAAAAAGTTCGTGGCGTTTTTCCCGATAGATGGCATTGGTTGCCGATAACTAAAGAACAACAAGTCACAGCGACACCACCGAGGGCTCGTTTTTTAGATGACCTTCCGAACGTTAGTTTGAGCGTAGAAACATTGTAATCGGTGCAGTGGTTGGAAAGTTATTCGCACTTGAAAATGGAGAAGAATAATGAGAAATTTTGCTATATTCTGCAATATTATTATGATAAGGGGAAGAACGCTGCTCAGGCTTGTGATAAAATTTGTGCTGTGTACGGTGAAGGTACTTTATCGAAATCTGTTGCGCGGAAATGGTTCGCTCGCTTTCGTTCTGGAAATTTCAATGTGAAAGATGAGTCACGCTCCGGTCGTCCAATCACTGAAAAATCTGATGAAATTCTTGAAAAAGTCCAACAAGATAAGCATATCAGCAGTGTCGATATTGGCATGGAGCTAGGCATTGACCACAAAACTGTTTTGAACCATTTACACAAAGCTGGTTACAAAAAAAAGCTTGACGTATGGGTTCCTCATGAGTTGAGCGTGAAAAACATGATTGACCGAATTAACATCTGCGATGCGCTGCTGAAACGGAATGAAATCGAGCCGTTTCTGAAACGTTTAATAACCGGAGATGAAAAATGGATTACGTACGATAATCGGAAGCGTAAAAGATCGTGGATAAAGGATGGTGAGCCGTCACAAGCGTTCGCTAAGCCAACATTGACGCCAAAAAAAGTGATGCTGTGTGTATGGTGGGACTGGAGGGGAATCGTCCACTACGAGCTACTTCCAACTGGTCAGACGATTGATTCTCAACTCTACTGTGCACAACTAGAGAGATTACGCCAGGCGATTGAAAGAAAACGGCCCGAATTGATTAATAGGAAAGGTGTTGTCTTCCATCATGACAACGCCCGACCACACACTTCTTTGATGACCCGTCAAAAATTGAGAGAGTTTGGTTGGGAAGTTTTGATGCACCCACCTTACAGTCCGGATATAGCACCCTCTGACTATCATCTGTTTCGATCTCTGCAGAACTCTCTCAATGGAATTAAGTTGGTTTCAAAAGAAGCCTGTGAAAACTACTTGATTCAGTTTTTCGACCAGAAACCACAGAAGTTTTTCACCGATGGGATCATGGATCTACCAAAAAAATGGCGAAACATTGTCGATAATAATGGAGCATATTCGGTTTAAATGAATTCGTCCACGCGCCATGCGGGGACCAGTTGAATTTTACTGAAAAAACGCCACGAACTTTTTCCCAGACCCAATATTTGCCTGCAATTGGTTATAAATCTCGTAGAGGACTTAATGTAAATATGTATATTATTTATATTTGAAGATAATTATATTATTTTTTAGAAGTGTTTACTAAATTTCATTTGTCCGAATTAATATGGACGGTAGTGTACATAGAGTTGGTTGTCTATCGCAAATATTCATTTATTTTTTCCAGTTCGATCTTATTTTTATAAAGAAAATACTCTTAACTTTTCTTTAATGACCTATTATCAAAAGCACGCCCGTTGTACGCCAGTTAAATACTTCAAAAAAAGAATTTGTTGTTTAAAAAGTATTTACTTCACTTGACTATTATAATTCACACTTTTTTCTTGAACTAGAAATATCGATGTTAGGTGTGACTGTTGTTAAGACGGTCCGAACCATAATAATGACAATGAATACTGATTTTCCTATATTTATGCCCTCAACTATCTTAACGCTATGACATTGCATGAGGTTACATGAGGGAGGAATATACTACTGTGGGCAAAAAATAGTAAGACTTTGTTCATAATTTTCAAATTCTTAATTTATTCTTCCAAATCTAGTTCGTCCCCCTCAAAGTAATCCCCCTGGCCCTAGTACACTTGTGCCAACGTTTTTTCTAATTCACGAAACAGTTGTTAAAGTCAATTTCAGGAATAGCCTTCAATGCGCGTAGCGATTCACGTTTAATGTCTTGAATTGACTCAAAACGGTTTCCCCGGAGCGGTTGTTTGAGTTTGCTGAATAGCCAGAAGTCACACGGATCTAAATCAGGTGAATACGGTGGTTGCGGCACGATATTGGTTGAAAATTTGGCGAAAAACTCACGAAGAATTAATGCAGTATGCGACGGTGCATTATCGTGGTGCAAAAACCAAGAGTTGTCGGCCCATAATTCTGGCCTCTTTTTACGAATAGCATTGCGCAAACGACGCATAACACTCAAATAGTATTCTTTGTTGACAGTTTGGCCGGTCGGAAGGAATTCGGAATGCACCACACCTCGATAATCGAAGAAAACTGTCAACGTAACCTTGATTTTTGACTTGCTTTGATGTGGTTTTTTGGGCTTCGGCTCACCTTTGATACGATATTCGGCCGATTGATCATCTGTTTCCGGGTCATAAGCGTAGATCCAAGTCTCATCTCCAGTTATGATGCCTTTCATTTTGTCTTGATAGTCGGAAAGCATTGTTTCACAGACGTCGACGCGACGTTGTTTTTCGAAAAAATTGAGTGATTTTGGAACAAATCGTGCTTTCACTTTTCTTAGGCCCAAATGATCTTTCAAAATGGTTTTCACTGATCCTTCCGATATTCCAATGATGCCAGTAAGGTCTCTGACTGTTAATCGTCGATTCTCAAGCACCAATTCCTTGATTCTATTGACGTGTTGATCATCAGTTGATGCTGATGGCCGTCCTGGACGTGGTTCGTCATCAACGCGTTCTCGACCCTCTTTGAATAATTTGTACCAATCAAAAACACTTGCTCGCGACAAACAATTATCACCGAAGGCCTTTTGCAACATTCTGAACGTTTCGGTACCAGAAATTTGATTTCGTACACAAAATTTAATGGAACTTCTTTGTTGAATAATTTCACTCATTGTAAACTTCATTGTACTTCAGAAAGACAAGCGTATACTAAACACTAATGATTATTTTGATGTGACATTTGGCACAGATGCCACTGACAGTTATACCAACCTAGAAAAAAAATATTTCGACGAATGGGTTTTCGCACGAAATTTAAATTAAAAAGTCTTACTATTTTTTACCCACAGTAGTACATTTCGTAACTCGCCGACCATTTTCGTCACTCTATTTGCAAGTTTAAAATTCTGTTTTTGCTAAAAATTCACTTAAAATTACATACTCGGTTTTCCAAGAAAAGAAGACTATTCTTTCCCCTTATCTACGATTATCATTCGTTAATTGCGAACTTAAATTAATCAAATAAATTAGAAAAATGATTTCGATTTATATACAATATAAGAGTAAATCCTTGTTACACACAGATCTAAATTTATATTTATCACCTTTACTCCCGATGCCGTTAATGTGTAATAACAAAATGTGGTTTTCCACACTCTGACGGTGATTTATTTTTTTATGGGCGTGATAAAAAGGTGTTTACATTCTACCACAGTTACGTACTAAATTCAATACGTGTTTCAGCACAGTGCAACAATGTTAAACAAATCTTTAAAATGCAAGTGTAATGTTTGCCTATGTTTGTAGACGATGTGTTTCTCGCGTTCATTGTAAACACAATTCACTTTCGTGGGTGTGTTCATTGACACTATTGTTAGCAGTGGCGGCTCGTGAGTATTTGACATGGTGAGGCAGATAGAATAATAAATATTCAAAATTGTTTACAATTGATTAATAAACTCTATATACCTACTACATATAAAAACAGTTTATATATATTTATATATATATATATATATATATATATATATATATATATATATATATATAGGGCTTCCAGTACAAACAGGGCTGCCAGACGTGAACTGAGCCCTATATCGCGCCCCATTCGATTTTTAAGGGAAAACGAAGTTTCAAAGCAAACCCTTGTGAAACGAAAATAAATATTCTAAAAAATCAAACAAATTCTAAAAACATTAATCGAAAATAAGAACTTAATCTTCTAGGATTTAAAAATAAAAAAGAAATACATTCCTATTATAATATAAAATTTAATAATATAACAAATATATACATATATATGTATATATATAAATCAACAACAATCCAATAACAAAATTTCAAAATTACATGCAAAATGAAAATATTTTAAAATACAGAGAATTTCCTTTATTGGCATTGCACGTAGAATTACATTTAATAGATTTTACTTCTTGTATAGCAAAGGTATCCTCCGGTTTTTTGTGTTAGCAAAATAATCAATTACATCATTATAAAATCGTTCATCCCTCGTCATCGTTTTAACCAATTCCTTTTCGATTGCAATTAGTGCACAGTTACTAAGTCTTTGTTGTCCAATTGTATTTCTAACATACGATTTTATACGTTTCAATGTGGAAAAACTTCGCTCAACGGACGCGGAAGTTACCGATATGGTAACTACTATACTCAGCAATTTAAAAAGTTCTGGCATACAGATGGCTAACTTTTGTTCGTGCATAAATCTTAACATTTCACATGGTGTTTTAGAATTACCAAGGAGTTGCATGTCACTATAAATAACAGCTAATTCATTTTTTAATTGAATTTGATCAAAAAATTTATATTGTTCAAACAAATTATTTAAGAGCCTCTGAGGAAATGCCTTCGAATATTCTTCAAATTTACTTTCTGTTAATAAATCAAAAAAAGCAAGTTTTTCTAAATCAATAAATCTAATTTCAATTTGACTAATAAACGTATCTAGAATTTCGAAAAATAATTTTCTATAATTTTGTTTAGTATCTGGAACGTCATCAATTCTACGCCTTTTATGTGCAACAGATTCGTCAGACATCGAATTTTCGTATACAGTACTGAAATATGTATCACACTCCCGAAATTCTCTAAACTTATCAAGCAAAAAACGTAATTATTATTATTATTATTGAAATTTCTGTTAGACTTACCGTGTATTGTAAGAGATTTTGATAAACCAGGGTTTGGTCTTGGAAGGTTTTTGACCTATAATTGATCTTCTACCGATAGAACAACGAACGTATTTCTTATTAAAAAATCTACAATGTCTTGTGTATTTCTTACATTTTCTAAATCCATATTCACAATTTTTAAATCACTGAAAATATCACTAAACAAATATTAAAATATTTAACCTAACTTTGTTATTCCCCCAAGCTGTAATTTGCGATTCGGGCCGAGAATGTCAGCCTCGAGTATATTCGGTAGTTCGGCGATTGTGATTCGATAAGAGGCTTAGTTTAAATTGGCTTCAGATAATACATACATTGATATCTAAACTTTCTATATTATTAAAAAATTCAAAAATCTCACAATAAAGTTAGAAAAATCTATTAACTTTTTGAATATTTTTTCTTCTTTGTTATCTTAAATATGTAGCTAATACTTTACTGTAATTTCCATAGAAATTGAGAATTTTTTTGACTGCTGTAGTGCGTTATAAATTTTCAATGAGAGGCAATGAGTGGCCGGGCCTCAAATATTCGTGTTTAGTAGGGATATACATAGATTAGTATTAAGTTGGTCGGGGCAAGTATACGCGCTCGTACATTCGCACGGAATTAAAATGAAATGATAAATTTGTACTTTGCTTGTAATGCCGGTTTATTTAAAACTATTTTCTTATTGTTTATAAGATAAATTCTGAATAAAAGATGATAATTAATTTATAAAGAATTTTAAAAGTATACATATTATTCTTGTTATAATTCCAAGATTTAGATGGTGAGGCACTGCCTCACCTGCCTCACCTGACCAGCCGCCACTGGCGTTCAGTAACAAGTTGGAAGTAAGGCAAGTAAAATTTCATCCAGGCAGTCCAAGTGATTGTCACGTTTTGATTTTGACCACGGATAATCTATTGAGGTAACTAAATAAAAAAATTGCTCATTACTTACTTACCTGAAACATTGTTTTTAACCTAGATTATATAACATCGAAAATAGTACTGATACACTGATAGGCGTCTATCCTGTCGGAATCCAACCCATGGGACGATTTCCAAAAACAAAGACAACATTTTTGGAAGCCTTGGGCGAAATTGCCATCGATTTCGACTTTGCCCCGCCAGAATTGAAAAATATTGAACCGTTAAGAGAAAGAACTTATAATAAAACCGCAGAGGAAAACGTTGAAAAACTTAGTGAATTGAGCATTACTAGTGGCAAATGTAAGAAATTTAACTTGTTTCGTAAACTTCATCACTTTCAACAAACTATCAATCAAAATTTCAGCAACATCTCGGGGAAATACAACGAAACTTGTTTCCAAAAAGGTATCTTTCGTAGACAAGCCGAAGCATAGCAACAAAGGTATGCACTCTAATGGCTTGGAGTGGCCCATATTAGTTTTGAATGGTAATGGTGATATATTCCTGGTTAGCATCGACTTGAAACCTAAGTAAGTTATTTTCTAAATTAAAAGTTTTTTTTTAATATCTCTCTTTGGCAATAGAATGCCGGCCGTAGTTAAAGGACCTTTGCCTATATTACCAGATTATGATGAAAATTATGGAAAAGACGCTTGTTCGATTCTATGCATTCATACAACCCCACCTATTGTATGTGTGGCCAACTGCAAGGGAACTATACATCATGGCATATTATTGCCCCTAGAAGAAGATTATGAATTTACTGTTAGTATTGACTAAATTTTTAACTAAACGTAAACAATCAACGGTTACGTTATGATTATTCTCTAGCGCATGCTTTGTTAAACTAGATTTCTCCGGTCGATTGAATTTAGTGTACGCTATATGTTCTTTATACCGGGTTTCTATGAAGCAAGCTATAATGTGTTATTTTTGCTCTCGTAATGTGACTTCATTTATTTGACTATCGGCATAGTAGACCAATGACTAACCACTAAACTATCAACCGCTTAAAAAATAAATTATTAAATATGTATCTCTTCTTAATTCCGATTTTTTAAAACAGATTTCATGTTTTTTTCTCTACAAAAATTTCTTAGCTTTTTTTTAATTTAATAAACTGTTTTAATAAGGTTTTAAAATGTTTAAATAACAATTAAAATTCTTTAGTAACATTTTTAATCTTACTATTAGATTGAAGAAAATAGACCCAATTATGTAGAAGATCCAGATAGGGCCTTATATATTTTCGAACGTGTTGAACTCGAACTGGGTTTAGCTACAACAGCCGATGATTTCGAATACACTTGTCCAATACTATTGCATAAGAATTTGGGCAAATTAGGACATTATTTTGCCTCCCATGAGACGGGTATACATTCAGTTAACATAAATTCTGTTGAGAACCTGCACAAATTTGTATCGGCCCAAGATGGTATATTTAACTATAAAAGTTTTTCAAACTCATAAAATATTTCGTTATGTTTCATATAGACGATATTCAACTAGATCCCGATTTATTCAACGAACCCAGCTCAGCTGAATATTTACTTTGCACCAAAGTCGCTACGTCAGAAAAATTAAATCCAGTAATAGGTTTTACCGTATATTACGACTCGCCATGTATATTGGCATTGTTAGCTAATGGACAATTGGTTACTTTATCTTTGGCAACGCTGTTTACGATTCCTGTGCCAGACAATATTGAACCAGAAGATTTTGAAGTATTAAACTCGCCTCTTAAGAAAGTAAATGTCCTTTTAATTATTTTTACTCCAAAAAAGTCTTTAAAATCATTATTTTAATTTCCAGATGTTATCCGAACCCTTCGATCTTGTAATCCAAAGGATTCTCAAACAATCCACAACACAGCCAATACTTAAATTATCATCAGGCACAGAGCATACACAGCAAGAATGTTACGAGGTTTCTAGACGAGCTTATAATAAATCCGCCAAAATTCTTCTTATATAATTTCAGCTTCTGCAGAGAGCTGCGCAAGTATTTCGTGAGGAACACTTCAAAAACCATAACAAAGCACGTGAAGAAATTGAGAAGCGTCTTAAAACACTGTCAAAACTCAAGGACATTCAAAAGAAAGATATCGAACGTTTAAGTAAAGAGAAACAAAAATTACAAGAAAAAGCTGAAAGTTTGGCGGAGAAATATGAAGACATCAAAGATAAACAAGAAGAAATGTCCAAACGGTAGGTATTTTGAAACAACAAAAAGTAATGGTATGTGTATTTGAACTGGTGGTACTCCCATTTTAGCTGCGAAAGGTTGTTGATATTGATAGCCAAACGAAGAGCAGAACCATCTACAGCTGAAAAAGAGTTTATGAAAGAACTGAATGTGGGAGAGAGTAAGATAGGAATTTATGCTAAAGCAATTGCTAAAATTA